>VCRD01002127.1:0-53515 GCA_006783055.1 Trinorchestia longiramus
CAGAGGAGGTACAGTCAATGCTGGGTTGTTGGTACAGGAGAGGTACAGTCAATGCTGGGTTGTTGGTACAGGAGAGGTACAGTCAATGCTGGGTTGGCTTGAAGTCAACTGCTAGTTACGCAAGTCAGAGTTAAAAAGCTGTGAAGTTCCTTATATAATATTCTCCTCCTTTGCAAGACAACAGGTAAATTATCAAATTTAATTAAATTAAAGTGAAATATTTGGTAAATTTTTTATTGACACTGCTGGAGAGGTTTGCTAATATGAACCTGTTTGTGGTGATGAAAAGTTTACCCAGATTAGAAAAACTCAAACTTTATAATTTTTGTGAATAGTTATCAGTTTGACTGACTTGGTCATGCATGCTCTTGTAGTTTGCTTGCAGTGTGTGTCAGAAGGCAGGTTGTGCCTGCATTGTATATATAATAGTGCTGGTAGCTGATATACATTATGCTGGCAGATAGTGCTAGCATAATACATAATTTAATACATAATACATAATACATAATTTTGAGTTCCTCATTTATTGTGCTTGCTTAGTATACTATGTCACTAACAATAGGTTTTCATGATTAATTTTATTTGGATCTAACATCATTTGTAATTTTATGGAAACTGCAGTCAATAACCATGCTCCTTTTTCCATACAGCTGTGTCTTCCTTTGATTTGTTTTAATGCCACCCTTGTAGCTTTGAAAGATATTTGTAGTGGCATTGTAATGAAGTGTTAAGGAAAGATCCATTATTGTTGTCCACAAATAAATTTTATCTTAAGTGTTACTTGTATTAAGTTGTGTCTCCTCCTCCTGTGATCAAGTGATTGCTCTGTCTTGTAGACCTGACATCCTCCAGAAAGTGTCTCATGTTCTATTTATCATGAGGCACCATTATGAATTCAGTTTGCTGGGTAATTTTTTGTCAAACATTAACTATGATAACCATAAATTGAAAATTGTGTTTATTCTACAGCACTATCTCATTGGTTAAATTCTTTATAATTAAGGTATGACATTCATATTTAGTTCATTTAATTTAATTGTAATTTTGTTAAATCATGACATTTATTACAGTGCTTTCCTTCTGTAATAAGTTATCCTGATTGCATTGGAATTGTCTAAGCAAAACCTAATTAAATTTCTTCTTACTAACCTAAAATTACACATGACCAGGGTGCTGTTCCAAAGGGCAACGCCACTCGTGAGAACATAGAACTGTTGGGTCTGCAGGAGGGTGAGGTGATCTTTAAGTGCCCCAAGTGCATCAGCATCAAGCCTGTGCGCGCGCATCACTGCTCCGTGTGCCAGCGCTGCATCAGGAAGATGGATCACCACTGTCCCTGGGTCAACAACTGTGTCGGGGAAAACAACCAGAAGTTCTTTGTATTGTTTACTGTAGGTTATACTTGTGGTTATTGTTGTTTGGATGACGGAACAGTGGGGACTGTGTAAAAGAAAGGGGAAGAATAAACGTGTTGAAGATGGGATATTTAAAAAACAGAGTCGTGATGGTAGATGGTAGGGTAAGGGGACGAAGGAGATGATGAGTTTGTGGGGAAATAGTGTCGGAATAAAGTTTCTGAATGTTGGTGGTATGAACACTTGGGAAAAGTTGAATGTGCTGTATCTTGTTGAATATGAATGCGATGGTCCACAAATGTATAGGATGTGATAGGGGAGTTTTTTGGATTTAAATCATTCATTGGATTGGTAGATGGATAGCTCAAATGAATGGGGACTTTGTAACAGCCGTGTGTGTGTTTGTTAAACTTTGTTGAGAGCATGCCAGGGCCTAAAGGAATTGGGAATGTTTGTGGGCCATTAATGCTGTCACGTAACCCCATAAGAGCGTGTTTTTGGATATGAGAAAGAATTTGTGTGATCCTATATTGCGGCAGAATTGGATATGTGTGGCAGAGGTTTTAGATGCGAGACAGAATTTGTTTAACTCTAGCAAAAGTAAACCAGTGCACTCATGGGCCGTATAGCAAATGCTATCAAATGCGGCTCAAGTGAATGAAGCAAACTAGAATGACTGCGGGCCAGTTCTATGCTGGCTGGCCTGAATGTTCTGACATGTTCTATGTTACTTTTTTTTAGATATGTAAGATTAGCGCTACGCTCTAGTGACATACATTCTCAAATTTCCTTAAAATACTTATTATAAAATTCCAATTTTAATGATAAAATCATGAACCTATATGCTGAATCTTAACTCGGTGCTTTGATTTTGAATAGCACATAATTGAGTGTGGGATTGATGTAACTGGAGCGTGTGTTTGCAGCTGTACATAGCGCTGCTATCAGTGCACGGACTCCTGCTGGGGGGCTACCATTTCGTAACGTGTGTGGGCAGCGAGTGGCGCCAGTGTTCTAGTGTGTCACCTCCAGCCACCGTCGTGCTGCTTTTGTTCCTCATCTTCGAGAGTCTTCTCTTCGCCATCTTCACTGCCGTCATGTTCTTCTCGCAGCTCTCCGCCATATGGAACGATGAGACGGTCTCTGACTGTATCCTAAATCACATTGTCTTACCTTATTGTTCATTATGAAGCATTGTATGAGAACTGAGGTTCTTGGCGTGGGTGAAAGAGGTCTCCATCCTAATGATGTTGTAGATTATAGAGCATTATTTGAGAACTGAGGTTCTTGGCATGGGTGAAGGAGGTCTCCATCCTAATGATGTTGTAGATTATAGAGCATTATTTGAGAACTGAGGTTCTTGGCGTGGGTGAAATAGGTCTCTATCCTATTGATGTTGTAGATTATAGAGCATTATTTGAGAACTGAGGTTCTTGGCGTGGGTGAAAGAGGTCTCTATCCTATTGATGTTGTAGATTATAGAGCATTATTTGAGAACTGAGGTTCTTGGCATGGGTGAAAGAGGTCTCTATCCTATTGATGTTGTAGATTATAGAGCATTATTTGAGAACTGAGGTTCTTGGCATGGGTGAAAGAGGTCTCTATCCTAATGATGTTATTCATTATGAAGCATTATATGGCATGGGTGAAAGAGGTCTCTCTCCTAATGATGTAGATAATAGAGCATTATGTAAGAACTAAGGTTCTTGGCGGGGGAAAAAAGTTTTTTCTCTTGATGATGTTGTTAATTATAAAGCATTATATAAGAAGAGTCAAGGTTGTTGGCGTGTGTAAACTTCTGATATGAAAAAAAGTTCAATCACGCATGGGACTGCAAGAAACTTGAACAAATCTTTTTTATATACAGGGTCAGGCAAAATGATGTGACACATTTAACCTACAAATTTAATGTACAAATGTGTCAGATCATTTTGCCTGACCCTGTACAAATATGATACTGTTTGGCTAAATCTTTAATTGAATCTTTTCAGTAATTGTGTACTTGAGGCTTGAATGTTTTTGTAAATGTACAATATTTTTGCATAAAAGTATTTTTTGTTTTTTGCTTACTGGTGTGGAGCAACTGAAGAAAGAGCAAGAGCACGAAATATTTTCGCTATTTTGTTCTGTTACCTTAACTTTTATTTGATGTGTTCATAAACCTAATAAGCTGATAGCCTTCACACACGGTAGCATTGTTGTAGAAAAATAAGCCTTGGCTTGTGATAATTCATTGCCTACTTTAACTACCTGAGTCATGTGGAGGATTATTTGCTCTAGATTATAGCTACTTACGTGGTGTTGTGTAGGGTATCAGAGATAATTTGCTCTAGATTATAGGAACTTTCATGCTATTGCTTTGCAGGGTATTGAAGATTATTTGCTTTAGATTATTACAACTTACATGCTATTGTCGTGTAGGGTATCGGAGATTATTTGCTCTAGATTATAGGAACTTGCATGCTATTACTGTACGGAGCACCGGCGATTATTTGCTCTAGATTATAGGAACTTGCATAAGTTCTTACACAAGTGTTGTCGTGCAGGGTATCGAGCAACTGAAGAAAGAGCAAGGCACGTGGGAGCGGAAATCAAGGTGGCGCAGTGTACAGGCTGTGTTTGGTCGGTTCTCTGTGTCCTGGTTGAACCCCTTCACCTTGCCCCCCCTGTCTGCCCGACACCAGCCCTACTCTTACGCTGTGTAGCAGCTGCCGTCCTGCCCTACACCTGCCATCATCCTGGGACCCATTGCAAGGGCCGTGTGGCCTCATGCTAATTCTAATCGTAAGCACTACTCTATAAACCATCCACGGTGTATTGACCGCCACTAACTCGGGAGATTTTCCTGCAACCTCCCGTGTACGATGTCCTCTTTTTAAAAGACCAAATCATCTTCTGTAATCCTTTGAGGTACACTTTTATTTCCACCATTTACTGTTCGTAGATTTGTAAACTTGTCCAGGTAGTACAAACCAGGTGAAAACGTTCCCACCGTAATCTTAGAAGTGATTGCTGAAGCCGTGTGCATTGTCCAGTTATGTGCAGGCTTTTGTCTAAATTATATTCAAAGTGACTCCAAATGTGGAGAAGGCAAGCACTCCATCTCAGTTCAGGATGGGCTCTAGTGCCTCTATTAACAACATTCACTTAATATTGACCTCCTGAGATGTGCAAACGCGCGTATTAATTCGCGATTATGTGCCATTGTGTCATGGCATTAGTGTTGGATATCTGCTTCTGTCACAATAGCATTTGTGAGATTTCTATGACGGACCAATCATCGCTGTTTATTCTAGCAAATGCCTGCTGTTGGATGGGTGGGTGGGTGTGGGGAGGGACATGGCTTATTTGCAGGGTTGTGAGATCCCTGACAGAAATTTGACTCTTATTTCCACATACTGAAGATATTTTGAGCTTGTGAGACAAGATGAGGAAGGCTTTCCTTTATTCATTCTCTGTAACGACGATTACTTCAAGTACGAAGTTACAGCAAATGAAACCATTTCAAACGCATGAGACTATGAAATCTGCTTCATATTTAGCTTTGAAGAATTCGGGATTAGTTCAGTACAGACTTACTAAAATTTAAATTAATAAATGTTGGCTTGGGGAGCAATTTGGTATTGTAGTTTCGTGTACGAATTTCGTCACTTCTAATTGTTTAATTATTGTCAATTGACTTATTTTGGGGTATGTTGCTAGGTTTTTAATCCTGCAGCATAGGTAGAAATTCACAGGGAGCTTTTCTCACTCTTTATTAAGTAACTCTGTGTACACACAGTACATATGTTTTTGCAAAGCAAGTTACTTCATACTCTACAAACTCTGTAATCAATAGTTAGGATTTAAGCATTCCACTCGCTGAATCATCCACTGGAAAGTTTAGCTTACTTGCATCACGTCAGTGCTTCCAATAAAAGAAGAATTCAAATCACTAAACAAACCTTCACTTGTGCATAATTATAATTCCAGTTAGTTGATGTTGCTTATGTTATCAGACAAATACTCTATTGTGTTCTCAAAGATCAGTCTGAGTCCATAATATGTAAATAATCACATGTTCACCCATGCGTTTGCTTAATATATACACACGCACACACACGGCCATTTAGCTCTTCTAGAGAGTGAGCAAAGACTGCTAGCAATTCATTGTGCGACGGTACATAGAAACAGAGATTGTGCTCACTGACTTTAAATGCCTGTAGACTATGTCTACACTGAGGTCAACTTTGCCAGTTTTATCTAGTACGAATGCCTGATGAATTTCCTCTTATGCTGAAGCGTTGCGTTGGGCAGGAAAAGACGGATGTCCATGTTTAAATTTTCGCCTTCTCTTTGCAAGTCCTATGATATCATGCAAACCTCACACTACTGCACTAGGAGGCGTCTTAGTCTTCACATCAACTAAATTCTAAGCCCTACTTCTTCATGAAGATTTCTAGTACATTTTTTCATATGCTTCGCATGATATTCTTGAATACAGGTTACGTTTTTTTAGTTGAATATTTTTATTATTGATTGATTGAAATATTGATTAAATTTACTGGTTCCATTTATGAACAAGGATCTTGCTAAGTGTAAGTAGGTAATGATAACAATTAGCATAAGGTAAATTCAGGCATCATTCAGAGTGATTCAGGAAAGTTGGCGTTTTGTTTTCTGAAAACTGCATCAATTCTTGTTCTCATTGTTCAACATCACGTTTGATTCTATGTTTAGTGTGTTTTTTATTCGTGTGTGGCATAGAAAAACGTTATAAAACAAATGGCGGTTTGTGTATAGAGTGTTCATGATCCAGAGTCTAGTTTAATTCTGTTTCGTACATGTAGGAAAAAATTTGCTAGCATTGCAGAAACTGCAGTGCATATTTGCACAGAACTCATAAAGGTCTTAAATAAAGGTTAATTCTGAAGAAACAACTGGGTAGAAGTTGGACAATTGACTTGATGAATTATCTTTTGAGACCTTGGGATATAGTCCGTGAAATCTCGACATGTTTTGAGTCCTCATTTAAAATTTGAGTGTATCGTATTTGCTAGTCACTAAACCTGTTCAGTTTCATGGGCCTAAGCAGTGAAACTCCTCATATTTGCTCCTAAACTGAAATGAAAGTTATTGGCTTTTTGTTTTCAGGTTTTCACGTTTATATAACGAGGTTCAGGCTGTTGAGCCAAGCAAGAACTGAATGCTGTTGCGTCATACGTGGGTTGTGCTTATTTAGTATATCCATTTGAAAACGCAGTATTCCCTTTAAGTTATGTTACATGGCAAGCATGTATGGGATAAAACTGACTTCATGGCGTGCGAATGTTTGAATTAGAAAAAGCTTGAACGTGACCTGTAGGTTAGGCTGTACAATTATGCATCACTATTGGATTTGCCGGACGTGATAGCTGATGCACGACTAACTGAGGTAGCAAAGTGAGGCGGTGAACATGAATATCGCAGCATCATTGGGATTTACCATTACCATTTACCACCATTGGGGAGCAAGATTTACCGTCACGGTAAATCTTGCTGTAAAAGTTTGCCATGCTGGTGAAACTATAATATCCGTAACTGTTCTTCATTTTGCATTTGTTGCAAAAATTGTTAGTAAATTATTTCTTCTAGAAAATTTTATATAACGCTTAATTTACAATGCTCTGAAGCTGAGCCTGTTTCCTGTTCTCTTTCATTACTTGAAGTCTGATTTCTAATTCTGAGTGAATGTTTTCTGGCTGTGCATCTCGAACGTTTTGCTGTTCTCACTCATTGCATACTCCAGAAGAGCTGCGTAAGAAGCAGAGAGATCTTTTATTTGGCTCGCTACATTGTTTCCAAAGAGTGCATTTCATGCAAATGGCTTGCAATTCTCCGTCTTTATTATCGATTTAGTCAATTTTCCCCAAAACTTGTGGATTAGTTTTCCTTTTATATGCTTCTCTTTATTGCTACTAAATGACATTGTCTCGAATATTCCTAGATGTTTTTGTTATGTTCACTGAGATGCGTGAAAATGAATTTGTCGTTTGAGTCCTAGGAAAATTCTTAAGTTTCCATGAAGGAAGCATGCTAATTTTGACAGTCCTGCCTAGCTAGCCTCTTCCTGTGACGTATCAGTTCTCTGAGGTGCACGGAGCGCACAAATGCTGACTAATAGCCAAATAGCGTTGCAATAGCCAAATAGCGTTGCAATAGCCAAATAGCGTTGCAATAGCCAAATAGCGTTGCAAATAGCGTTGCAAATCGGAATATAATCAAATGATGTTGCAAATTATTATTACAACTGATTCAGCTGAGCTGTTTGTAGCATTTAGCTGCGGACTTTGGTTATAGGAGTTATGCTGGTGTTATTTTTCATTTCCCAAGAATTTATAAGACTCAAGTTGATGTCTCATATAGAATAGAATAGAATGAGGCTATAGGAACGAACCTTCTGGCCCATTTTTGGGTCGGATAATTACTTCGATAATTATTCGGTTGTTTACCCAAGTCCCATGCTGTATTTCTAGCCGCGTCAACCATGTCGGCAGCGGGATTTGTTGACTCCTGCTCGAACTCATGCTTGTAATCTTAGGTTTGTGACGTTATATTGTTAGTTGCTTGAGGCTTATGCGTCTCGTCCGACCGCGGCGTTCTGATCTTTTTAAACTATAACGATAATTTTGAGCAGAATGCTTTAACTGCTTCGCTACCGTTGGGATAATATGTCCTCCTGTAAAATAGCAATGGGATAATTAATTCCAAGATATTTCTAGGCCTAGTATCTTATTCAAGTAATTGACATTTAAAAAGAAATATCAGATGTTTTGCAGACATAAATTAAGTTTTAGCGCAGGAAAAGCTGCATTTCTACAAAAAAAATTCTGTAGCGGAACGCTTTAAGAGGATGCAGAGAAGAGAATTGTCAATGAAACTTTTGAAGCTGAGTTTCATCTCCTCAATGTGTGCTGATGGAGACAGAACTCCTCAGCACGCCTAGAAAACTTGCAGCTGTTCGTGCGTGTTGCTCACCAAAGCGTCCCTAGCTTCCTACTCTAGAATCCTAGTTGAGGGATTTCACTTATTTTTTTTTAGCAATCCTCATGTCTTTCTTGCGACTTGAGTCCGTCATTTTTCACTTTTCTCCCTTTTGCTCTCTCTGGGTGGCGTCTGTATTGTAGAAGCGACCTTCTTTTTGACGCTACATAACTACAGGGTGTCTCAAAAAAATGTACTCACCCTTTAACCGTTACTAACATGCTGTATTCTTTGTGTTGCAGGTGTGAGGTTCGAACCTTTGCGAACATGATTCTTTAATCACATTTAATCATGTTCACAAAGGTTCGAACCTCACACCTGCAACACAAAGAAGACAGCATGTTAGCAACGGTTAAAGGGTGAGTACATTTTTGTGAGACACCCTGTACTTCATTGAACGCCTCGTTCTGAAATGCTGCTTCATCGTTGAAGCGCGGTCACAGTTATGGAACCTGTACAAAATAATCCGGCAGAGGGAAGGCTGTTGAGTTTGGTTTTGTAAAAAGTATTGAAGTATTCTTGCACGTGTCACCACTCAGCGAAGAGGAAAAGTACAATCCATTGTCACAAATTATGAAACGGTTGTCCTTTACTTTTTATTAGAACTGGAGTTCACAATGTCGCGAATAACCGAGAAAAACATTGCCAACATCGATATTTTATTAATAGTTTTCCCACGCGTGTGTGTCGTCACAATAGCTTAGTCTGTCAACTGCTTCTTTCACCATTCTCAGTTTCGAGCTATTTTATTTATTTGTCTGCCTGTGCGTGTATCAAAAATCCATAAGATCTCGAGTTTGCACCTACTCGATCTTCATTGTTTGTGTCACTCACGTCTGAGCAGTGACTTGACAAGTGGCTTTGTTCTGTATGTACAGGGTGTGGCAATATGACTTTCTTTTTTCAAAGCAAAGCGCTTTGAAAAAAAGGAAGTTATGTTGCCGCACCCTGTATAGTTAATTCTACGTGACTGTTTAATGGGTCTCTCACAGTCCCGGGAATTTAAGGTAGCAAACAACTGTGTGTACGACATTATGGCTGCTTCCTGCCATCAAGTCGCGTGGCAAAATTAGGCTGTTTTGTGAATGTTATGCTTATACCTCCTGAAAAAATTATTCGCGCACTGATCTTGAGATTTAACTACTTATGATTCTTATCGCTTCTTGTCGGTCTTCATCAGTCTCTGTTGTGACTTCTACCTCATCCTCATTTGTTCGTGAATATTTCGAAGGTATTTTATTGTGTTGAATATTTTTGACTAACTTCGCAAACTATGATAAAGTTCAGCTCAATCTCTGATCTTGGATTGCGTCTATTTTCATGTATTTACTCATTCCAGCCCTGCAAGGCAAATGGACTGAAGAGGAATATCCTTCAGTGTAGGTTAGAGACTTCGATCCTCGACAATACGTAGGATTCCTGAACTTGATCAGGAGTGGCATACTGGTAGTGTCAGTCTTTGTGTAGGAACTGAAGAGCTTGCTCGTTCTACATCACATATCGTGATCACGCGTGTTTGTATCTTTTTGGTTTTTCTCCTTTTCGTCTCTTCAAAATACAATAACAGTATTTTTTATAGTGGCTACATGTTACGAAATGCTTAACAAATGTACGCGTTTTGTTGTATTTTCGGATCTAGAATACATGAAAAATTGTCGAATTGATGCATTCTTCGTTGTTGTATCATATTTTGATTTGGTAAAATAGCTTCTTTATTTGGGAATGAAATATCTTGTTCTCGTTCACTGAGTTGTCACAGCAGTACGTGTCTGTTTATGACTTGCACGTGGCTTCGAGTGGACGATGCACGTGGGTTCGAGTGGACGATGCACGTGGGCTCGAGTGGACGATGCACGTGGGTTCGAGTGGACGATGCGCGTGGGTTGGATTGAGCTTACTGGAGCTTAAGCTCTTTCTCAGATGTGTGTATTGTGAGATGTTTTCAAACGTATTGCTCTCATATTGTCGGCATGTAAGCGAGAGAACTGAGAAGCCACATCTTCTCTGATTAAAATGTTTTTATTGTCTAATTCCTACCTTCTTGATACTGGTAGTGTAGCCACTGTATATTATTTTATTATGCGTGTATAATATTTATCCAGTTCAGCTAAAGCAAGCTTTGCGTAACTACGTTTTAATAATGTTGATTAAATTATTTGTTACATTTAAGAGATAATTTGATTCATTTCGTTGATTTTTTGGTAATTTGTTTAGCTTTATTTAAGTAGTAGTAACCATTTTATTGCTGTGCTGATCTATTAATTATGCCTCATTTTATCGGTATTTTTGCAATAACAATTGCAAGTGGTGCGTCGTGTGACGAATGCGTTCAGAAGCTTGTATTGTTTTATTCAGGTGTGAATGCAACACATGATGGTTATCTTATTCAGGTGTGAATGCAACACATGATGGTTATCTTATTCAGGTGTGAATGCAACACATGATGGTTATCTTATTCAGGTGTGAATGCAACACATGATGGTTATCTTATTCAGGTGTGAATGCAACACATGCTTGCTATCTTATTCAGGTGTGAATGCAACACATGCTTGCTATCTTATTCAGGTGTGAATGCAACACATGATCGCTATCTTATTCAGGTGTGAATGCAACACATGATGGTTATCTTATTCAGTTGTGAATGCTCGTTATTTACAACTTGTTTTTGGATCATGTTCTAAACGCTTTGACTACTGCCAGCGTTATGATGCTATTACATACGCAAGATCAACTCGTATGTGGTAAAATTAATTCTTTTTTTCTTTACACTAATGCTTTGACCTAAAAAATAGGTTTTGTCAAATGTTCTTCAAGAGGATTATGCAATTTTTGTTTAATTGATATTTACAGAAGTTACTTGCTCGGTTTTGATGCACCAATAATTATTTGCTTCTCCTATATCACAGTAGACTTGACATTATTTTGTAGTTTGATTGTTTAATTTACTGATGTGAACGTATTTCATATTATCTGGTTCTACATATATGGTATTTGATATGTATAGTACTCCTATCTATCTATATTATAGTATTGATATGTAGTATTTAGTTCAGCCAGTCTTTTGGAGGAAAAGAGGAAACTGAGTTGAATGCAAATTATTGTATTCTTAGTTTAACCACTGCAGCCACAATCAGAGTCTCAGCAGTGAAGCGCGGTATCAAGAGGCAGTCATATGATTATTAAGGTCATGCATCTCTGAGGAAATGTGAGTATCATAGTTCTCAGTGTGGTGTTATTACTGCTAGTTACAGTTCACATAGTACGCTGGGTAAGGCCATAATATATCTTCGCTCGCTCACACGGATACGCCATCATTGCTTTATTTTCGGTATTTCACATGTGAATGTGCAGGAATTTATACTTGCATTCTTTCACAACTTGCCACTGACCAATTAAATGTGAGCTCTTGTATGGGAAATTTGTTTAGGTTTTATTGCATATGAGCCGCCATGCTTTATTCCTCCGTCATGTGGTTGCTCCATGTTGCCTCTTACGCTCGTGCTGTTTCTTCTTTCCCTTCTTATTTCCTCCTACGAATAGTGTTGCGACAGACGGTCGTTATGTCTTATATAAACTAGTCTAATTGTCTTCATTATAGACGCATACTTTTATTAGGAATCTTTATTACCGAAAAGTCTTTAAAAGTACTTAACAAAACATCATGAATTAGAATATTCATTGTATTTCATGCATTTTTATGTACGTAAAGTTATTATTTCACTTGAACAAATTTAATATACTGAGTTCATTTCTAATGAATCTCCATTGTATTTGATGTAAAGTCGTGATTTAATTACCGAAAATATTTGTCAATATCTTCTCAATGAGTCTTAGAATTATATTTTATCTAGGGAGGAGGAAGGGATAATTCTTTCATAAAAAATAGTCTTTTTTTCTCGATGGTATTAACAGGTATTTTTGTTAGTTACGCTGTCCTCAAGAACTTCGTGTGTGTCGAGGCGCTTGGTTTGAGATACGAACGTCTGTTTCTTGAAAGTACCAACAGTTTAGGTGACTGCTTTTGCAAACAATAGAAATTTGAGAAACTGCTTTGCTTATAACAAAAATGACATTGTTCCAAGGATTCTCAAACGTTCAGGACATACTACTGTTTTAGCATGGTTGTTGTAACTGTGTTTGTGCTACAGCTTAGTGAATTATAAAATTATTGATATTTATGTTCTATTTGTATATATGCAGTAGCACATTAAGATATTTGTGTCGTGGTCTCAAGGAGTGAGAGAACTAAGATGCGCTGTGTCTACTCTGTACAGTGTTATGAAGATTGGCGTAATTGTTTTTTGATGCATCAAAGAAAGGAGAGTTTCATGGCGGAAAGGTAAGTTCAGGCTGATATTGACTATCAGGCTGACGTATTTAGATGCCGTCTGTCTTTTACATTGTTTCCAAGAAGCATTTAGTTGTCTCATACTCGACATTTAAGAGTCCGACCAGTTTCAGGTGTAGGAGACATAAATGTGTGTGCGTGTACTTCAGCATTTTTGGTTCTTAAAATTACGAACATTTTTCCAATGATCGTATTTCATTTCGAGATTGTCTTACTAGTTTTAAATTTCATACTTTTTCGGAGAAAATGTGTGAAGTGTCCAGAAGAAACGCGACCAATATTGTGTAGATATCTCATGCTTCACTTAATTAGTGAGCGCTGGCCCCTTAGCTGCGTTTGCTTGTGTGTGTGTGTGTGTGTGTGTGTGCGCGCGTGTATGGCGTGTAGTTTAACCAATGTTGACTATGTGTAAGGACGACAATGGAAACTGTACCAAATAGTTTGTATTAGGTGTCGTAGTTTGATAACGGTCTATTGATAGTATTATAATTAATGATAGTGATTTATTGCATGTCAGCACCATCATACATTTTAATGTTTTCAATAGGATGACCTCACTACGTGTTGTGTACTCCTCACTCTCTGGGACAGGGGGATTATTCTGGAGCCTATCTGGGAACTCGGTGTTGCTTGTGTTGGGTGACATGCTAAGTACTTCATAGGGGTGTTTGTGGCGATGTCTAACCTCGTCTACATACATTGAGGATTTAGCGTGCTCTTGAGATTTTACTAGATATTCATTAGACAAAAAAATCTCAGACGCTGGTTGCAGGGTTCAATTTGCTAAGCCTTCGTCTTTTTCTTGGGTTTTACGCATGCAACGATCTCGTCTCGAATAAGAAGTGACTGCAATATGTCGATCCACTTCATTTCTAATTTTTGGTCTGAGATGATCTGGTTGGTGTCAGACTTTTCTACTTCGACAAAAGTAGAAATAAAATGATGGATGTATTACGTTTTAGTTAATCGGCAAGCTTTAGAAATGCCTTAGTACTATAAGCAATGATAAGCTTCGTACATGATTTTTTATATACACGATTCTTTATTTTTTACGGTCATTAAGCATGCAATTACAAAATCTAAGGCTAAAAGTAGTTGAAAATGGCTCAGTTTGTGTGCACTTTGACTTTTGCTATTTTCCGTGACATTGAAAATTATTAGTGTATTTTTTTGAGCATTAACGTGATAGGTGTTGGTGAAAATATTAAATAATTGACGATATTAAATCTTCAGTTCTTGAATACTCGTGAGCCTCACGATTCGTAGTCTGGTTTGATTTGTTGTGCGAAAAATGTACGACGGTCCATTGTGTTTTCATTGAATGGTAGCGACTTATGTTCTGTCTCCATTTTTCCGAACTATGGGCAAGCATTTGGAATACTTATTTGTCTGCTAAACCTTAGTTTGCTTTCTCTATTGCTTCCATCAAAGTTTGTCATCCGTATCTTGAGCATCTCTGTTTTGTATTTTCATTCATGAATTAGTCTTGGTTACTGAGCCTATTTTAGTTTTCTTAAAATGCTGTTCATGATGTAAGCAAATGCAAACGATCATTTTAAGTGTGTAGAATTACTAGCTGTCATTATGTATAATTAACATTTATGGTGACAGTGATGGCTCGACATTTTATACCGGTAAGTCGACTACTACGAAGTATTACAGCACTTTTTTGATGTAACGTACGATTTCCATACAATAAGCGTTGGTTCAGCTCCAATGAACAATGGGTCTCTCAAGGGTCCGATTCTAACGACACACATTCTAAGTGTCTCCTCGTCGCCGAACCTCTTCACTTTCTTGTCACCAACCGGCTATAGGTTGCGCTGGTTGAAGTTTTGTTTCTTTATATTTAGGCCGTTTCTCGTTAGTTGAGATCTGTTACAATAATCTGCTCTCGTACTCATCTCTAAACTTTTTTTTTGTCAGGCTCTCAATGTGTGCTAGCGTCATGTGCAACTGGTGCTTCTCAGTTCATCGGTAAATCAGCGTGAGTCTAACTCATCCTGTTAGTGTTCTAGCTTTGGTTTGTAGTCTAGTGATTGTTTTACGTTGTATTAATATTTTGAATTTTATGCGATTCTTACTCCCATTTTAAAAATCAAAATTTTTCAAGGTTATTTTATTTATTAACTTCGTATCGAATAAGTGCACTAAGAAAGCGTATATTTTTATGTCAAGGTCAGCATGTGGAGGACTGGCGCTTTTCGAGGATTTGTATTTGTTTTAACTGGGCTCTTAGGGCAGTTGAAGATTATCAGGGGTATCCGAAGCAGATTCAGCAGAAGTTGCGTATCATCTTACGCTGGTGAAGTTATTTTTTGGGCTCTTCTGCTCTTTTGGGAGTTTCCCCGAAGTATAGCTTAAGCGGCATCTTGAATGCAATTCTTGTACTCACCACATTATTCTTTTTTTTAGTACGAGGTATCTTCTAGGCGAAAGTCATTTATGAGAAAAATGCACCTAATTTTGCAGTATACTGATGTAATACGCTCGTATGTATATGTTGTATTTTTATATGTCTGAAAAATTGTAGCTTAATATAAATGCCTTCACAAATATACTCAGCGCCTGTCAATGTTTCATCTCAATTTTTTATTACGAATGTATTTTGTGACGTGAAAGTCTTGCAGCATGGACAACTCCTGTAACAAAGGTGATGTGCATATGTGCGCATGGAATTTTCTATGCCCCATCCTCCGGAATTGCTTTCAGGTAGTCCGACTGGACATATCGTTCCGCAAATTTTCCGACTACAAACTGAAGTGTGGTGTGTGCCATATTCTACAGATGAATCACAATGCATCTCTTCGACAACGTTGCCTGGATGATCTCTGAAAAAATTTATCGACAAGGCCAACCATCCACAAACGAAGAGTGGCAAAACAGCATACAAATAAAACTCCACTGGTTCTCACAGTCAGCGTTGCCGAAACTACGCTGCCGGTGACTCAACACATAAGGTACGCAAAATCCATAAAAGCTCTACCGTAGGCGAATGCTAAGCTTTCACTCTTATAGAGGTAAGAAGAACTTCGTTGAGTTTAGAACGAAACCGAATCATTCGTGCAATCAAATTTATGGTAGTGGTATAAATTTATTAGCCATCGTTCACAAACAGATTTGATTACGTTTACATAATATTAATGCAAGTTGAATCACACCGGTTTGTGCTTCCAATCTATTTGCAAAGTAATGAAGTTTCTAGGATTAAGAGTGCAAACGAGTCGCGTTCGATAAGGTCAATTCATGGATATAACAACCGCGCGTATTAGATCGCCAGTCTAATGCTACTACTGAATAGTACGTTTACTCAATCTGAAACGCAAAAGTCCATTCCCAATAGTGTAAATTCCAGTGGCTGGTATGAGGAACAGAAATTAGTTATTAAATGACACTGGGCAGTTGGTAGAATTATCCTGGCTGTGATGTTAAGTATTTCATGAAAGCGTTAAATAATTACGAGGAAAGAATAAGCTGTGTGTTTACTCCCAAATGTATTTGACGCAGTAACAAGTTATATTTGTTAGCAGACCCCGTGATCCACAACTCGCGCAACACGACACACCTGGTTCATGTTTGCTGTCATACAGACGTAAAAATTGCGGCGAAGCCTAGAAAAAAAACCTAGAACGACTCATGAAGAATAGCCACTAAGAGGTTAGTTATTTCATTCTATTATTGAGGCTTGGCGTTGAAAGATCGAAGATATGTAACTAGGCAATGGAATGAGGTTACAAATGGGAATAATTTATGCTTAGTCAATTGAATGGTACGAAAAAAATATTCAACATGATCAACAATAAAAAATAGTACAGCAAAATGTGTCGTTATAAGAGCGGGCGGGCACTAGCTTATAAGGAGGCCGTAGTTATAAGAATATTATGGACTAACATTAACAATTAAAGAAGAGAAAGGAGAGGAGCAGCACGGGTTGTCTGTTAGTGATACACGAGTCATGAGGAAAAGGGGCGAATGAAGTAAAGACACTAGGAGGAAAAAGAAAAAAGGTACATGAGCAACAAACGAAAGAGATGAATGGAAAATGAGTGTTTCACACGATGCTGCACACATTTTTTTCGCTTTTTTTTAAACCGCCAAAACAAAATGAGAGTTACGCTTTGAATAGATAAAAATTGGCGAGACTATTTGCCGCTGTTGGGCTTGGTAGCGATCACCATCTCGCTGCCCATAGCACACAGCACAGTGCACAGTATGTCCTCACCGGACTCAAACTTGGAGCGAATCTCAGCTCCGAGGTCACCTTCCGGAATTTTGATGTCCTCGCGCAGATCTCCGGACTCTTGCATCAGAGACAAGAAGTTGTCCGCGGAGATGTCCACAAGCTGAGGAGAAACAAAAACTGGTGAGGTTAAAATAAAAATCACAGGCTTAAATTGATAACACGTACTCGTAGAATAATATATCGAGTAACAAAGATTTCACTACATTAAAAAAATTCAAAAGCCAGATGCAAGAAGGGTTGACGATTGTACATCGATATACATTTGATAGAGGACCAAGTTCTCAAGGCGTGCAGATGAGCAGCAATCATACGTCTTGTGCGACTTCGGCATGGGACTCGAGTATCAACACAAGAATGAGCTAAACGGCTCGTTGCTATTGCGTAAGTCTATTGTATCTCCTACCCAAGGTCTCAAGAATGAGCCCTATTACGCATCCCCTCTCTGGGAACAGCAGTGATCAAACAACGCTCCACGACCGATAAATTAAACTAAATTTCATCTCAATGAAATATGCCTCTATGGTGAGAGTGCCATCCGCTCAAACAAAAAAAAAGAATGACCCGAAAAAAGAAAACTGCTAAAATAGATTTGGCTTCAAAATTGTTACGCAAAAAGCGCTTAAAATAGGTTGAGTTATAATCGTGATGCAGTTTATGAAACAAGTTATACACGAGGATTTTTTTTTCAAGATTAAATTGTCCATCTCAATACTCAGTAAATCTGAGTTAATTATTACTCGAGCCAGAAATTCATGGTCTCAATAACTGACGCCAGACGCTGGCGCAACTACAAGTTAAGCATTGAGCCCCTGCAGTAGAATAGGGTTTATTGAGCTACGTACAGACCAGCTTACACGAACAGAGAACTTGACCGTACATTAACAATAAAAGGGTAACTGTTAAGCCTGGAATAGCTAGTTGAGACAAGACAAAAACAACCGAGCACTTGACTTCATACCTGGTAATCGGCACGCTTCACCACAGGCACGTCCATATTGTGAGTGGAGGGGCAGATATCCTCGTATTTCTTGCCGCTGAACAGATCAATGCCGACCAAGTGCACTTTAGCGTGACCGTGCTTGCCTGTTTTGGATGTGGACATTTCTACAATTTTGCATGGGCGACCCTGAAAATAAAACAAATAACACTTATGAGTTAATTCATTACAACACGAAGACAGAGTGGTGCGAGTTCTACTCATTCAGTAACAACAGCAGGATACATTCTAAACTTTCTTAAAATAAAACATTTTTAAAGCTAAAAATAGTTCATCTACCGACATTTTATGTCCTAGTATGTCGGTTTTAATTGTGGCTCCAGAATCTAGAGCCATAATTACGGATGAAGCTTTCGCCCTTCAAAATCGCTTCAACGAATTGTATAAATTATAGCATTCAAGCTTTCCTTCACTATTGTTTCCATTGAGAAATCTTACAGTAAAATTGGAACAAGGATGTTGAAAATTCAGCAGAAAATTCTTTAGTCTGTTCGTGAAACAGTAACGCATTTGCTTTGGTTGTTGCAAAGTTCACGGAAATAGAACAAGTCGATAACAGTCACATCGTTAACAATTCCTATCGCACGCTTATCTACATTGTAAGTAATAAATTATCGAGACAAGTTCTCGAAAATCCCCAATAGGCCGTACTACCCAAAATGCAGTAGGCGCTTGTCACACACTGAGTAATGTACACGTACGTTAATATCATACACAAATACTTTACTAATGAAATAGTTTGTCTCAAAATTTGAACAATCCATAAGCTGTAATTCAGTCGCTTATGACGAGTACACCATTCATCGAATGAAAATTTCATCGCGTCAACAATTCGATATGCCCCTAAAATGTCATTAGCATTCAAATTTAACATCAATCCACAAATTTTCGGACACCAAACTTACGGCAAATATACACCACCGAAATGGCAGACACTGGATGCATCCGGCACCGAAAATGGCAGACACTGGTGTACGTGCCACCAAAATATGGCTGACCCAGACTCGTGCACCGCCATGAGGTCAGGAAGTGATCCTACTCCTAAAACTAAGACGCAGCAGATACCACAGCCCAATATTGAATGCGGACTTTAACCATATTGAACTTCCCACCGATCCCTAAAACTTACAGCTACAGATTTACCAATGGCGAACACTACACTGAAGCCTAGTTATGTCATAATTTAAGATTTCTAAAGTTCATACTTACGGAAAACGTCAATCAAAATCACAATATTAACAGCACAATGCTGAAAATCACTAAGAAGTGCTCTAAAAAACAAATAGCAAATCGTGCAAATAATTGTGAAATTTAGAAGGTTTAAGAGTATATCTAGCGCGGAATGAAATGCAAACAAATCGCCAATTCATTTGTACAAGTGTGTGGAACGAGGCGAGCAGTGCAGATTCTAATAAAATTTAAATTTCTACCACCACTTGCTCGTAGGCAACAATTTTACTCGTAGCTGGACACAGGTACGATTATAAAGCATCAGTTCGTTCTTTATTCACACAGCTGCGCCTAAATTATGTCATACATAATTTTTGTTGTTGCAATTTTTACCTATTATTAATTGATTTAAATTCAATAATTTGATAAAACTGAAAAAATTTGTGCTAGGTCATATATTGAAAGCAATCGCCAATTTTCTTTTTGTTTTTATCAACTTTGAATTGCACAACATGATGGCAACACACTTTAACTCAGTATTTAGCTCACGCAGTAAAGAATTCACGTAAATAAATTATTTGTTCTATACCTGTAAGAAAATTATATATATGAACATGCGGTCACGTTTCTACCAAAATTTGTGCCATAAGTATCAAATTAGTGACTGTATTGAGCCTATTCAGTTTAAATAAAGCATTTACTGTTATGCATTATTTCTACATATTCTTTTCCCCTTTTAGACATCGGACTGTTTCCATTTACAACAAATACTAACATTTGCATGAAAAATTTGAATGATGAAAAAAGGAGATTTGACGCCTAACTTTTTGAAAAATTCAGTCTTACCCATGCATGACTCATATCGAGTGTTTGTTTGCTTTGTCATTCAACTTTAACCTGCTCAATAGCATCCTTGCTTATGACGAAACATTTTGATCTGCCGCCTAAAAGCAGGGTAGATTTGCATGCTTTGTAAGACTAATAATGCAAATTTTCAGAAAAAAACGACCAATCCTAAGCCAGGGTATTGATGATCAACAGCAACTCATGAATACCAGAGTTCTGGGTAGTGTAGCTCTATGTTTAAAAAAATAAACGTACCTTAATGACGACGTATCCATTTTTGCGGAGGGATGAGCACTGTGCCGGGTAAACGTTCGACACTCCGGACTCGGCAGTTTCAAATTCAGCATTAAGTTCCTCAGACATTTTGGAAGTGTTAGCCTAAAACTGTAGGACAATCTGCAACAAAATTTGTTTATTAAGCCAATGGTGAGAAGCAGTGAGCACGATATCAAAGACAAACAACAATTTAACATGTCTATTTTACAACTAGTTTATATATTACCACTACTTTTAACGAACTAAAACATTTTCTACATAAAGCAGTGGTACTCTGAAAGCCGTATATAATGTGATAACCCTTCTCATGATTACTATTTTATTAAAACCATGTATTATTAATAGATTTCCATATTTCTCTGTTTCTTTACTATTCAAAGATAGAGACTACAATTAAGTTCATACAGCAAAAACGTTGAGGAATGCTACATGATACTTACAGACAAAATCACAACCGCCACGGAACCTCATACCCCAACAAAGCGTACGAGATCAAACAATAGCGCTCTATGGTTTTCAAAAGAAATTAAATGCATTGTAAATGTCAGGCAACAGCAGTACAGAACCACATCACCAAAAGCACATCCGCACTTGCAGGCCGGCCGTCAAACGAACGATGAGATATACAAAAATTAAGAAATTACAGCTGCACAAATCAACGGCATATAACGACTGTAGAAAAGCCATAAATCTTGTACAACTTGACTTTCGAAATGCCTTCAATTAAATTCCCTATGAAAAGCTAATGCCCAAAATGGAAGTTTATGGAATAACTACTCCTGATGGTCGAAATTGTCTCACTGGTCGCATTTCGATATGATGAAGCCAGTCATCTGATGCATGTAACATCAAGAGAGCGTTGTAAGCCCACTCCTCTCCATCATATACACCAACAACCTTGACGTCAGAATCGTTAAAAAATCCACAAATTCGCCGACGACAACCAAATCGTCACAAAGCGTACACTAAAGAAGACTAATAAATTATTGGATCAGACCTCAATCGTATACGACAATGGACCAAAACCTGGCAAATAATCCAAAGGGAGACCCCATAACTCCACTAAAGCCCCGTCTACACTATCAATATTTTCGTCGATTTTAGTGTTCGTGTTTAACGAATCTTGTTTTCTGTCAATCATCAAACGCCATATTCGACCGTGTTCGTGGTTTCCATTTGTTCGGACAGGAACACAACATTCGTCATGGGGGGCAAGTGGCGTAGAACGGATATTTTTGTATTAATCGAGTCTTTAAAGGAAAACTCATGGTTTTCCGTTGCGTTGAAGCCACTTTTTTGTCCATCTGGTCTTTGCCTTCATAGCCTGAGCCTTCTCACATTTCTCTTTATCAATTGTAAGGGATAATAGCATTGTTGATACTAACTTTTTCTTCTTTATTAAATCATCCATTTTGAATACTTCCAATTTTACAGCACTAAATACTTCATACAAATTATCCGTAAAATAACATTTATATTAACAAAATTTATACGAACAATGAAAGTCAATGAAAACTCTCAAGTCAAATAAGAGATTTTATACACATTTCTCGATTCATATATGAATATTTCATCAATATAATTTTTTCCACATTTCAATGACAATGTGTATTCAAAATCAAGGGTAAAAAAGAACATGTTATGCACACTGGCAGATTTGATCATTCTTTCTGTGTTGAGATACTACTCAATTAAACCCAACTTCCATCTCTAGATTTCTAAAAAATTAAAATAAAATTCTATTTAAAATTCTTTAAATCAAAATTTAAAGTAACAATCCCTTAAATTAATAGTATATTTTGTCAAAGTATGAGGAATATGTGTGTTCATGAGACGAAGTTTACAGAAGTATGTCTTGCTCACCAGTTAAAATTGTCAAAAATATTACTGCCCCTAAATATTGTTCAAAAATATATCTATAATTATTGCACAAATATTACATGGAATCGATCTCAATGACCGACTTTATCTGATCGTTCGAACAGCTGACAAAAACTCGCGTTTTTTCATCAAGCAAAACTATTTAGTGTGGACGCTCTTCAAACTTGTCCGTGCTCGTGGTCGCCGAATTCAGTGTTCGTGATTGATGAAAAGATTGATAGTGTGGAGGGGTCTTAACTCAGTTAACGAGCCTCGAACAGATTGAACTGATCATCTCTCAAGAACAAAAAAGATTGCGAGGACAACTAATTGAGACCTATAAATATCTTCAACGGATTTAACGACGTTACTCAGGAAGTGCTTCTCGACAGACGAAAACCTGCAAACCAGAAATAACGACCAAAAACCAATACAAACAACTTCAAGACATCCCAGACTCTAAACATCATTCCAATTGAAATAGCCGGAATTTGGAACCATCTGCCCAAAAATATCGTTTTTGCTGGCACTGTGAACACTAACATGTTTTGACAAGTGCTACTTCTAAGAACTCTCGTGATAAAGAACAGGTTTAAAGTATAACCAGAAATCCAGTATACTTTTTTTTACAGCACGGGACTTAGGTAGCTGTAGCAAATGGATCAAAGGGCTTGCTGCTGTTGCCACTCTTTTCTTCTGTTTAGCATAAACCATTACTTGTATTTTCCTTGCCCTCAATTTATTAGTCTTACAAATTTTAATCTAGACTAGCAAAACTTAACCTAGCCTCATTAATCCTATAAAAGTTCAAAAATAAGAACATGACAATAGATAACCCTCATGTAAACAAAATTTGAACATTAAAAAAACATCAGTACTTCAATGCAACATATTAATAGCTTATGGTATTTCCTAACACTTGTTTCTTCAACAAATTTGTAAAAAAAGATCACCAGCTTCCAATACTTCACTAAAGCAAATAAAATTTGTGCCTAGAAATTGAAACAATAATAGTAAGGCTTCATTAAATAAAAGTTAATACAGATTAAGCAAAGCCATGAGCCACCACCAGTGACTGCATGTGTGCAATGTGCAGAGAAAAAACAGCTATAGAATGGATTTACACACAAAAATAAACTAAAGAAATTTGAATCTTCAATGTTTTTGCATAGTCAATCAGAAGGTAGAGCATGAAATTTTCAAAGTGATGTGAATGCAGGTCATTCACTTATTCATTCACTTAAGTAATTATTTAAACATACAATTTTTGAACGAATAAGATTTTTATAGCAATGCTCATGAAAAACTCAAAGTTACATTGCATTAATATTGTGTAATTGATAGCCAGCACCTCCTCATAGTAAATAACTTTAAACAAATGAGGATATATATATATATGCAGAGAACTAGAAGTAAAGGAGTAATTTTTAATGTTCTATTTCTTAGATATCTGGTTTCACTCACCAACAACATAACATTTCTTATTCACATCCTTCCAAATAATCATTAATATTGAATTTCCTTGGAAAACTCCCAAATTATCACCCACTTAAGTAAAAATGAGAAAAATCTTGACCTTTTTTAATCTAGTATGCATAAATGTCCACAATTTTTCTCACATGTAATCGAGTATGTGATAATTGAGATAATTTAGGATTTTTCAAGGCAAAGAAAATATTAATGATTGTTTTAGAAGAAAGTACATCAGAAACACTATGTTAGTGATGAGTGAAACCAAATATCTAAGAAATAGAACATTTAAAATTACTACTTTACTTCTAGTTCTCTGTTGCACATGAATATCCTCACTCGTTTAAAATCAGTTACTATGAGGAGGTGCTGGTTATCAATTACACAATACCAATGCAATGTAACTTGAATTTTTCATGAGAATTGCTATAAAATCCTAGAAATTGTTAAAAAATTCCCCAATTTAAATACTTGCTTAGCACTGAATGACTTGTATTCACATTTTATGAATTTCATGCTCTATTATTAACTACACAATAATTTGAAATGAAAATTTGTCTCATTTTTGTGTAAATGCATTCTATAACTTTATCAACACATTGCACACATGAGGTTACTGCTGGTGGTTTATATGTCTGCTTAATCTATATTGACTTTATTTAATGAAGCCTTACTACCAGCTTGGTCGACTGGTGAGCGAATCTGCTTGCGAGCGGTAAGACCCGGGTTCGAATCCCGCTGCCGACATGGTTGACGCGGCTAGAAATACGGCATGGGACTTGGGTAAACAACCGAATAATTATCGAAGTAATTATCTGACCCAAGAATGGGCCAGAAGGTTTGTTCCTATAGCCTCATTCTATTCTACTATCATATAATACATAATGAAGTTTTCATGTTAATAGTATAGGATCTATATTCAAACTTATGAACTCATAACACTAGTGCTGTTGAATGATTATGAATTTTGATGCTGAAGCTAAAATCTTTCTTACACAGACAGGATATAAAACTATTTCTTAACACATACAGTAGAAGTCTTTAACAGACATCCATGGGACTTTGCAATTGCCAGTTAATATCACCCAAGTAACCACAATTCATAGACATGCTTGATATAAAAGGAAAACAATATCAGTTGCTTAAAGCAGTTAAAGAAAAAATGGTGAATAAATATATAAAGCTTGGAAAGTGCCAGTTTAAAGAAATTCTACTGTACATAGATCACCACTTGGGAATATTTAGCAGAACTAACCTACATCTTTCCAAACCTGCAGATTCAGTCCCCACATCCATGCCAAGAAAAATAATCACCAACATGACAGAGCAAAATTGTCATGACAAAATTGTGTTGACAATTGTCAACATGACAAAGCAAAACATGACAAAAGTCTCCAAATAAAATCTATCTTACAACTCTCTGTACATTCATTAAGCAAAATTTTTGAACAATAGAGCCTCAAAATAAAATTATCTTACAACTCTCTGTACATTCATAAAGCAAAATCACTTATATACAATAACATTGGCTGTACTACTCCAAATACAGGGTGTGGCAACAAAACTTTCTTTTTTGAAAAGAACTTTTTTGATAAAAGGAAATTAGTTACCAGTTAAACATAATCCCTAACTGTGGCACTCCCACTTGCTGCCCTAGACAACTATCTGCCAAACTTCTCAGAATTAATCTAAAACCAACATTCATTTAATACCAAAATTTTCATTGCTTTGTTTCATGAATTTAAATAAGTTACTTTTCTGATGTATAGGATTCCTAAAACACCAATAAATATATATTTGTCCAGATTGCAGATCTTTAATAATAAATGATTTCCTTATCTATAAAATACATCTAATATATATATATATATATATATATATATATATATATATATATACACACTAACACAAACATACTAGTTGTCATAGGCAATCAATAACCAAATCTTTCCATTTCTTTCAACCAAATACATGAAAAACTATGCTACACAAAAACCTTTCTCAAACTATGATTACTTTGCTAACTTGCCTAAAACATACACAACTTATTTAAATGTAGAAGCAAATGCCACAAAATTAGGTCACATATTCAATGTTTTTTTTGCTGTATTTATTGAAATGCACTTGCTGTAGGTTAATACATCTTCATCAATACATAAGAACACTCAAATTCAGAGTAACAGCATATGTATACAATAATAGAACTGAGTGGTGAAGTAATACACAGGATATGTGTAGAACCTCTTGGGTCTTAAATGCACACAAGGCAATTTTCACCACTACCTAAAATTTCTTTACAACAAAATTCTGATTAAGAAAATGGAAGGAAATGTTGCTGTTGCAATCCATGAGTTATGTTGAAGGAAATTAACTATCAATGAATTAACAATGAATGTCCAACATATATAACATCTCTGCTGAATGAATTCCTGTTTACTGTAAAATAATACTTGTGGATTGCATTGGTAGCTGAGCATTTGCTGTAGAGAATCACAAAGATTTCAGTTTCCCACCATGATTTTAGATAAAAAATGATGACTAATCACAGAAAGCACATACATTTATCTTTATGTCCTTTCAATCCAATTAAACCTTTGACATTTATCTTAAATTGAGAGAGAGATTAGCTAATTCATTAAAACCTCAGATTTTACTAATATATCCTACAGATGTTTAATATGATACATGATTTAGATGGTCATTAAAATTAAGCTTTTAAAATTATATTTTAAATTCTTTTTCTATCATGACATTCTTATAACACAAATAATGTACTTTATTATATAATGATGTTTCCATTAATTGAAGGAGTTTGACTACCTTCTTACAGGAAAATGTTTCTAACCCAACATCTATTCAGTTTTCTTGTACAAATTGAGTGTACATCAAGCACTAGAATTAGCAATAAAATTCTAAAATAGTACTCTTTATTAATTAAATCATAGAGTAAGAATTTATCTCAACATTTCTCAGATCCTACACAACAGTGAATAATTATCTGCAGAAGTTTGTGTAAGCTATCCTGACAATTTATAATTATAAACAGACCAACCAAACAGATCATTTCAAGTAAATTGAGCAGGTTAACATTTTAGTATTTGTTAGCCATTAACATAATATTATAAACTAAATTCATACTAAAAATATTTTAGTAAATAAGTGACGCTCTAGTAATGATAAGTAAGCACATCAACTAGTGAAGAGTACTAGAAAAAAATATTCGATTTTCTAGTGTCACCAGGGGCATAATTCCAGAGAAAGTGATCAAACAAGTTGACATAACATGAAGAGAGCCGCCATCAAACTGTAGCAGCTAACATTTCAACTAACTTGCATGCTCTATCACTATTAAAAAGCGTCACACTAACGGCAATTAATAAACCAGAAAGTTAATGAGCGGCATATAAATTTAGAAGACTCTCTTCGGTACTGGAATAATGAAACGATTACTGGTGACAAAAAGACATCATAATAAAGTGGCATGAATACTTGACAAATATATACACTAAACTCTTTTACAATAATTAAACTTGACATGAAACGACCTGCAAAACCTACAAAGGGCTCCCAAGACACCGCCAAATTGAAGCTAGCTAGAAAACAATCTATAAGCATAAAAGCCTAATGAAAATTAGTAACCCTGAAAAGCCAAACAATTTTACGAAGGCTTAACAACCCAATACTTCAATAAATTTAAAGAAACTCGGTAGAAAACTCAAAATTCAGTCTAGATAAATCGTATATAAACCGAATAGCTGCTGTACTCACACGTGTGTAGAACTCGGGTGATGTGCTCAACACACCGAATACGGGTGAACAGTGGAGCATCGACAAGCGCACGCTGCTTTCGCTGACATTCAGTATGGAAACACTGGAAAGAGCCGAATATAGGGAACGACCTTTATTTTTTGAGCGGGAAACGTTACATATACTCATATATGTTATAATTTGAATGACCTGGAATACTTATTAACTGTGATTATACTTAATCCGTGTCGATAAACACTTGTACTGCAAAAGTGCATAAATTTTAACAGTTAACATGTACTACTCAATGGGGAAGAAACTCACATTCATCAAAAGAAACGCATTTATATAAATAAAAAATCTTAATTTTTATGGGCAATATTTTATGACATGTTAAATAGTAATTGTGGTTTTAACTACAATGAAATTATCTTGATTTTTTTTTGTAAAAAATACATCCTAAATATTTTTTTAGCACATAATTTTTTGATTTATATCTAGTTTCTCAATGGAATTGTACACTCCGTAACAAAACCTTGAAATTTATATTTAAAAATATAAACGTAGAAGAACATACATTGGATATAATATGTAACATTTTATAATCCTTCAATTACGAGTTTCGTTACCTAAATAACGAAATAAAAAAAACCATAGCAACCATGTTGAAAAGAGTATGTTTATTTCAATAAATTTCATCCTAATGTTAGGTTTCTTATTTCATTAATACAAATTTATTGATACCCAACCTTATGAGAACAAGAAATGAGTAAATGTATTTGAGAATTTTTTTAATTAATATATACAATCTGTCTACAAATTTAATTCATAATTTTAATCATGGATTTTATTCATCAAAAGCTCCAGAAAATATATCAATATCTAAATTTAAGGTAAAACTAACATTTAAAGTTTAGCTGAATTTTACAGCGATAGAAAATAATATAAGTAAAGTTTGTTTTGAAATTGTTAGAAATTAATATCAATAAATAAAACGGAATAATCGCCAATAAAAATTACCAAATATTAATAAAAAACAATTGTTTAGGATATTATACTATAATTCAGGAATTCCAAGCTCATCTAGTAAAACTTCTCGTGAAACAATGCAATGAACACATTCCATTTAGATGAATTGATGTAAGGATCAGACTTGAATTGACAGACACCTCGTGGATCACATGGAGTTGAGATGACTCCATATTAATTTATTTTTTGTACGATAGAGATTTTAAATAAACGATTCATTTGAAAAACTGAAGAAATTTTATACTCCATTTAAATTCATACCATTTTGTACATTAGGTATATTTTAGCAATGTACGGAAACCAAATGTATGTATCGACTTTCGTTTTAATTATCTACATAATAATTCCATTTCGTCGCACTGGACTTGCCAGATTTCAGATATAAGCTTCAGTACAGTGCAAAATTAACAGTTAGGATACTGTTAATTATAAAACAAAAACACTGACTGCTGATCTTAAACGAGTTTCTTCATTCGTAATTTGAAAAATCAACTAAATTCGTCACTGTGAATGAGAATAAATATTGCAAATGTGAATCATTTAACTTCCTTGAAAAATTGTGATCAAATTTTAAATGAAAGTAATGGTACATAGTCTACAATTTTAGCAAACAACACAATACGCCTCATGTAACTAATCTTCTCGATAAGTGGGGAAAAATAGCTACTGATTGACGATACCCAGCAAAATATTTCCATTTATCCCATTATCTTGACTTATAAAAAACCAAAAACATCCACATAAGAATATCTTACTAAACAGTGATGATAGGTACTCAAGCTCCTTTCGTTAGGTGCAATACGGTACTGATCCAATTCATTCCACTAATGCTTTGACACAGACATGGTCCACTATGAAATCAAGAAAATAAGTGCTCGAAATCGATGGGTTGCGACGAAATATAGTTGGCAAAATATGCATCAATGAGTTGCTTGAAAGCAGCAATTTCCGCCAAAGCTTCAGGACTGATTTCGCTATGTGCGACGGCTTCTTCTTCGCCGTCACTGTCAGCACTGCAACCGAAAGAAGTTTTGGAAGTCATGGGGAGACAGGGAGTTCTGTAAGACGAATATTTTAAGAAGATAAACTTGGGATTTTGAAGTAGGGATATATGAGGGTATGAACAATTATTTCATGTTTGATATATACATAGCTCTGACTGAGGGCACCAACTCAAGAGACCAGGCACAATGGTCTTCGACTTCGAAACTTATAAATCCTTAATATAATGACACTTGAGAATTATTAGTGGATACCTAGAGCGGTCGAGCCCCATCTCATCTGACCTTATTGAAGTACATGCTTATGAGACAGCAATAGTCTTCTGAGAGACCAACATTCGAACTCTGAGGCATGTCCTACTTGTCTGCACAGCGAATGCGCACTCAAACTTGTATCCGGTGTGCCTATCAGAGTTCATCATTCACGCAGATTGGAAAGCCACAATCAGTTGCGAAACATCCCTGTTCACTGCTTGATTGGTAAGCTGTGAATTATTAAATGTTGAAAACAGTAGATTTGAGGACCTTGAAGGTTTTGCTTTCTAGATAAACTCACAAGAATGCTGGCTACCTGAGTTAACAGGAGCTGGGGAACAACTCACAAGAATGAGACGTCAACGTTGGGCAAAGACGGGCTTCTTTTCTGAGGTACGTCAAGCAAGGGAGCGTAGAACTGAGAGGAACCTCTCTTGCCAGTACGGGCTGAGGAAGTGGGGGAAGGGTGAGGGGGAGGCAATGGTGGTCCAGTTGGGGGTTTGGAGGGGATTGGAGGTTTTTGCAGTTTGCTGCTCAACACGCGCCCCCACGCAGTGCCAATCGCAACTTTCTGAAGAGATTGAACATCACAAACATGGATTAAAGCATTAACCCAAGGATTAAGTTTGAAGCGCGCTTTCTATGTCGCATTATTCTTGGGGATTTATTTGTTTTTTCAAGAATGAAGAATGAACAATGAGCTTCCAATATTTAAAAACCTCACAACCAAATGTTTCGAGTACTTTTTCCTCATAATAAAAATCTTTTGTACATTTTTTCTTGCTCTTTCGTAGGCATTAAGAATAGAAAGATTTTCACATGCCTGTCGATTGAACATTTCGAAGATGAAATGTTAGAATGCCAATTATTGTTGCCTTGTGTTCATATTAACATCCAATGCTGACGGAAATCAATAGAAATGTTGCTGAAATCGTGCCGCTAATGCTTAAAAAAAATAGCTAGGGTTATCATGACCATACGTAGTATTTACAAAAAGTTCAGGTAAAACCACGCTGGGGAATGAATCAATGGACAAGATAAAAACGTAGTAATCTGCTTGCTAGCTGCACATTTTCTCTCTCATGGATAACTCGAGACGGAGCGTGTCAGCAATGCCTTCAGGCTGAAGGAGCGGTTGCGGTTGAACTCTTCAGAACAGCAAGGAGTGAACTGCTGTCAATGCCACGCACTCTTACCTGCCTGCCTGCGCTGAATGATCCCATGTCTGACTTCAACAGCTCCACTCATTCATGCATACTTGACTCCTCTTATTCTTACATGCCTGATTCCAGGTCAACGATTCTTTTATTTGTGACTCCGAGTCCACAGATTATTCTTCTTTTTGTATATACGACTCCGACTTCTTTTTTCTTGTGTACGCGATTCTGATTTTACTTATACTTGTATACCAGATTCCAACTCCACTAATTTTTGTATACTCAATTTCAACTTCAGTGATTCTTAGACGTCTGACACAAATTTTTGAATTGCACATGCCCGAGTCCTAAATGAAAGTACAAAATCTCAGAGAAAACGTATATTGAAAACACTGTGAACTTGCTGTTTTATGCCGTAGTTCATTATCATGATCAAGGAATTTTGCGCAGACCTGAAGTAAAAAGTTCAATCAAAAATCCTACAAGAACACATGGTCATGTGCACACCGGCACTACAAGAACATAAAACCATTAAATAAAATTTTATTCATGCTTTTGCAGGGGCATAATCAACACTTATGTACTTTATACATTAGGTTCATGCACCACTGCTTATACCTTTTTATTTTCGACCCTTGTACATCCATGAAGTTACAACTCCCATTCAACGATTACCAGTATGAATAATCGTTGAAATTTGTGAATGAATGAATAATGCAGGCCTATTTGGGCTTATTACCTTGTTTTTTTAAGGGTAAATATTTTCTTGCTCATGTAACAGAATTCTGATTAAACTGTATTATGTAATTCTTTGAGAAATTTCTTGAGAATGTGCATGGGCTTCATACGGGAAGATTATTCGAGATATTTCAAGCCAGTCTTCTTCACAACATTTCACATCAATATGCTTCACCGAAAACATGTCTCTTTATAACATAATATTCAAAGAATCTTGTGTTATGAATTTCCTATTTTCAGTCACTGCTGGGCAGCGAAGGAAGATTTTTTGTGAGAAGATTCTCTCAGTGCTTAGGGTGCAAAAAAAACACGAGCACAGAAAATGGCAGTGAGAACAAAAAAGAAATAACGTAAGATATCGAGAAAACTACTGTCTGAAAAAATTCATAAGGCAATCCTAACTGAATAAATACATTAGCATGTGGAAAAGGCAGAAAGGAACATAGGTCAAAACATTCCAATTAAATTGAGAGTAATAATGACAACTATCAATATAACCGTGGCTTTTTGTTGTCCATTTAGATATGCGCTACATTGATAATAAATAAACTATTTTGTATTTAAGTATCAAAACAGCACTCATTATCGGACTCGGACTCCAGTTGCATTCATCATTCCATGAGAAAAAACATACAACGAAGGTTCTTCAATGTCTTGCTGACAGTCGACCCGCCAGCTGAAACAAACAAACACATACCAAAAGCTACCATAGGCCTCTCAGAGCGAGCCTTCGTATGCCTATCTACCTGGTTCCAGTCGCTTCAGTGCCGCACCACAACCGTGTAGCTGGAAGAAACTACAACAACAACAACAACAAAAGCAACAATGATTCTACAGGATGCAGCAACATAACTTCCTTTTCTCAAATAAACTTCCTCTCGAAAAAAGGAAGTCATGTTGTCGCACCGTGTATTCTAATTAAATTCACACCTAAAATATGATGCATTGATTTTTAAAATCAACAGTATAAACAGCTCTCATTTTTCGGTATCCTACTTACGAGGCTATATAGAATTTGACACTCAATCTTTGAGATTTTTCTTTTGAAATTTTTGTTTACACGCGTAGAAAATTTGCTTCAATGAGCTGCATTTGATGAGCTCCATGGAAGAGAGGAGAAAATTTCTCGGAGAAAGTCGAAGTTGGATGAAGCAAAACTGGTTTTGTTACTGACTTAGCTCCTGCTTCTCGAAGAAGATAAGACCTAGGGTCTGACTTTACCGTGGAATTATCACTGCTGTTTTATTAATTGAATGTAGCATGTATTTCAAGGAAAATAACAAACATGCGATAAATAGTTTAGGAAGTTTGAATGAATATAGCGTATGAAGCGAAAACTGAACTGCAACGTTATTTTTTAGAAGAGTCTTTCTGAAAAAATGTAAGGCTGAAGTTAGTGAATAGAATATAAAAACACAAATTGAGAATATGAAGAGGAAACAATTAGTTATTTCCATGTTCTTCAAAAGTTAGAAAGGAATCTCTACTCTCATGCGTGAGAATAAGACTTGTGTCTATAGCTGTTGTCCAAAATTGGTACTGGCTGGTAAGCATTCGAAAAAACACATACCGTAAGAAATGGTTTCATTTACGAGTACAATTCATCTTCTATGATGAAAAAATTTTATTCCCTTTTATCTCAGCAGTGAACGGCCCGAGTCATCCTTTTATTTTCTGTACATCTTCATGCTGACACTGATTTTGGGAATTTAACCTAGACTGAAGTATTGATATAAACAATAGTTTGATCACGATAATCATGGTTCGCTTATATTCAAATAGAACTCTTGCTCATTCGGAGGATGACTCACAAAAAGTTTAAATCGTGTCTTACTAAATTCGCAAGAACGGCAGCATAAATCAAGACATGCGCTTTTCAACCCGTCCCAAACAAACTTTAAAAATCATTCTCTTTAGTCCCATATTCTAAATGTTTCGTTCAAAATTCCATAGAGATTAGTAAAGATAAGTTGTAATTTACGCAATATTTTGATCAGAATAAAAATAATTTGGTGGTGAAACTTTACCTTCAGGCCAGCCATTTTGTCGAGCTTCTTTGCCTTGGGTGATGCGGGTGGTGGAAGAGAAAGGCAGGGGAGTGACGTGGCCAGTAGCTCTCCGTCTGCGTCTCCTCCAGGAAACTGGTCTGGAAGGTCGTCTGAGTGACCCAACTCGCCTGTACGTGCATAAGAAATACATACTTCAATTAGTAACTAAAACAAAGCCTTTTTATAACATGATCATGAACTCTACTTAACAAAATATGGTTCAGTGATAGTTCAGTCTTAAACGATTTCCTTCACGCAAAGCAGTGCGTAGTTTTAAACGTTTTATGCCGTTCGATGAAGAGGAGTACATGGCATCATAGTAGCTAATAACGTAGTTAATAATAAGTTATTCAGCTGCCCTCCACCTGCAGTTCTGAGTGACACTGGTACTCAATTGAATTACACTTACAGCTGTAAGTGATGCTAGCATACAACTGAGTTCCACTAGCAGTTCTGAGTGACACTGGTACTCAATTGAATTACACTTACAGCTGTGAGTGACGCTAGCATACAACTGAGTTCCACTAGCAGTTCTGAGTGACACTGGTACTCAATTGAATTACACTTACAGCTGTGAGTGACGCTAGCATACAACTGAGTTCCACTAGCAGTTCTGAGTGACACTAGTACTCAATTGAATTACACTTACAGCTGTGAGTGACGCTAGCATACAACTGAGTTCCATTAGCAGCTGTAAGTGACGCTGGTACTCAACTGAGCTCCCTGAGCAGCTGTAGATGTTGCTCTCTGCTGCAGTGCAGATGTGAGAGCTGCTCCTGCGCGTGTGCGCTTGTCTCCTGCAGCTGTAAGTCGAGGGCTGTGAGACGGTCACGCAGCTGCGTCACGTCTGGCTCAGAACATGGACTTGCTGATCTCTCCATGCCCGCCATCTGCAACGAAAATAAATAATTTTCTTTTATTCCAATTAGTGTGCATTGAGATTGGCTTTTCAACTGTTGTCGGGGTGCTTCTTTTCAGTTAGATTCTATAAATCGTAAATCTCTACCTGAGGTGGTTCGTGCCTAGAAGTGTACCACCGAACCGATATCCTAGAATCCTCCTCGCAGCCATCGCAGGGAAGAACAAGCTGGGACGTTTCCAATCGTTTATTATAAAGATGATACAGTAGACTCGGAGAACAATACAGATAAGCTAAACCAAGTGGAAAGTCGTAGCTGATTGATTGGTATTGATAATTTAGGAGAATTAAAGGATTAAGGAGTTAAGGAATTACGGAGAACCTGACAGACCGACGACTACACTTCGAATGGGTATAGTCTGCCTTCGAATCAGGGCTTCGGACATGCCCGGCATGTCGTCTCCACGTGACAAGATCTTGACCCCGATCGAACATCATACGACCGAGTCAGCGAAAGCTTCAAGCTAGTTCTCGTTCCACTTAGGCAGCAACCATAATAATATAAGACACCCACATGTGGCCTGAATTCCAGCGGGGTTGGTGGCCTAGCAATTAACGACCTGAAACTGTAACGAGGGTTCATATTCTATACATCAGAGTTTTTGGTCCACAAGCTTTCGTTAATGATAGACACTTCTAAGTGATTAGAGGGAGAACTGAACGTTCTGTCACTGATTCTCCAGTAAATGTTTTGTTAGCTAAAATTCGTGTGTTATTTCCCATGCAGTTCTTACTTTAAGTGATCATTCATGCAGTTGTGACTTTAAGTGATCATTCATGCAGTTGTGACTTTAAGTGATCATTCATGCAGTTGTGACTTTAAGTGATCATTCATGCAGTTGTGACTTTAAGTGATCATTCAAGCAGTTCTGACCTGGAGAGCAGCGGAGTTCTTGCGCATGTGTAAGATGGCAGCATGACGTAGTGCTTGCTGGCGAGCTGCATGACTGCGACGCTCGTACCTGTTAGACACCTCCCATGCCGCCCGTGTCACCTGCTCAGGTATACATCACCTGGTGTCATCATGTGTCACCTGGTGTTACCTTGTGTCACCTGGTGTTACCTTGTGTCACCTGGTGTCATCTTGTGTCACCTGGTGTCATCTTGTGTCACCTGGTGTCATCTTGTGTCATCTGGTGTCATCTTGTGTTGCCTGGTGTCATCTTGTGTCATCATGTGTCACCTGGTGTCATCTTGTGTCACCTGGTGTCTGGTTTACTTTACGTCACCTAGTGCTCCTTGTGTCACCTTGTTTTACTTTGTGTCACTTTGTTTCACCTAATATCCCTTTTTATCACCTAGTCATTTTGTGTCACCTTGTTTTACTTTGTGTCACCTTGTGTTAGTTCATCACGTCGTGTTAACTAGTGTCACCTTTATCACCTAGCGTAATTTATGTATACAAATACGTTTACGAAGCTTTCTCATGTTTGCATGCACAATACAGCGCTCACACCCACGTGCATACACTAGCAAGTATAACTTCACTAAATACGTCTAGTTACATTAATGTATAGTACTTCATGAACCTCATACGCTCATGCTTATACTGCAAATACTATGCAAATATGTTTAAATTAATATGCAAATATGCTTATACTGCAAATAATTATATGTACTGTAAATAATAAGCACTCACCCGTACAAAAAAGTTCAATTACTTGAAGAGAATTCAAGTCAATGGAATGAGTTAACATGAGTATATTTGTTCACAGGACAAACTCATAGTTTCTTACATAAGCACAAGATGATATTGAGATCGTGACAACGTTTGATTAATTTGATCATGTTTGATTTGCTGACATGGAACGTTTTTGGTTCACATACAGTGTACAGCTTGACCCAGCAGTGTATGAACAGTAATAAGTATATAAAAGTAATGAACTATAGTCAGTACACGTGAGAAAAATGTCCCTTTTTTCATTGTGCTTGAGCTATAATCAGAAACAGGCCTCAATACGGGATACTTTAGCTGTAGTCAATCACAGTGCAGTGATGGGATTGCATAAGCATTTTTCCCACCCGCAATTGTGGAGGATTGCCAAAACAAAGAACCTAGAAAACACAGCCATTAATACAGTCGAATAATATTGATTGTTCACATGAAAATCCTTATGTAAATAATTTGACTGACAATTATTAAGTTCGCTGTCGTATCTGATTTCAGTAAATTTTTAAGTTTTGGCTGAATTTTTGATAGAGAAATATTTAAATTAACATTTTCGCGATGATAGTGTTGATTCTTCACGCTAAGGTAACATTTCTATTCATTTCACACATCATTCCATCATTCAAGTATCATACTGATCATCGTCTCCAGTTATTTTATTACCCTTTTAATTTTGAATTATTGCAACAGAAACTCATTACCCGATTTTCACACAAAAATCACCCCAACATTTTTATTAATTATTATTCTGACAATGTAAATGCCAGACCATCATTGGCTGACTAATGAAACGGACAAATTTTAACCTCATTTTTGCGGTGGTGGTCCCGGAAGACTCCACACTGGGGGGGTGGAGGAGTGACCACGATCCCCGGAGCTGCAGTCAGGCCTAGTCCGTATCCGCCGTCCGCACTCCTGCGGTGGCCGATTACGGCCGGACTGCAGGAGTTCAAGCTTTCCGCACTTGCGCTCAGATCGACCGCAGAACGGACGTCTATGGAACGTAGTAATTTTGTATGTTGATGACATACAGCCAGAAGTAATTATAGACAAGGTAAACCGTATACCTATGAATAATCTGAAAGAATTTGAGACAGTTTGTGAAGTACTGGGGTAGATAGCAGAATCTTTTAAGGTTTATTTTAAAATTGGGGGAATAAAACTACGACTGCTTGATTGATGGTGATTGTGTATCTCGCGTGAGGTGCATAACATTATTCCAATTAACCATGAAATACACTCGAACTTCACCATCTGGTGCTGTCAAAAAGATGTTCATTTCTTGAACGCTTGTGAAGGTGAACGCAAGTGAAGGTGAAGTGCATCAGCCACCGTAGTCGAGTGGTATGCGGCCCGTGTTCTGTATCGGGTCTCTGCTTGTGCAGAAAGACTGCGTGCGGGTTCGAAACCCGGCAATGAATACGAGCTGTTTCTCGTTTCACGCCGTGAGCTCGCACTTATCGGTAAGACCTCAACTCATCGCCCATGGACACATCCCAGGATCGTCGCATGGAGCTCACCATCACCCTTACTCTAAGAATGTTAACCTTAAGAATTTGAAAACCAATGTACTAAATGTCTATGTACTGTGTACTTGATTGGAAATAAAGATTGTTTTTTTGCTGTGTGCCTCGACAGCCACTGCTGATGGTCCACTAAAATGTAATAAATTCTGTATATCAACACAAATAAAAACTGGTCTCTGTGACAAAATTATTACCCACGAGCAACAACTGCAGAGCTCTGAACTGCAGTACTTACCAATTGTCATTTGATTATTGGAAACTGAGTTTTTCTCGGCAGCATCACAGAGAAACTTCATCATTTATCGACATAGGGACTTAAAGTTCAATAAAAATTTCGGGCGTATTTTTGGCTGCAGTTAGCGGTTAAATTTAGGGGAATATTACAGTGACAGAAAAATGAAAGGCGATACCTTAGAGCGTAAAGTCTTTTGGCTTCATAGTATTATGTATAGAATAATGAACGGATGATTCATCGGTGGTGAATACGTAGTTGTGTGCGAGAACTCGTTTACGTTGTGTAGGAAAACTGACAAGATGAGCATTTCTGGGCAACAGTTGTATATGTGAACTTGCTTACCTCGTGTATGAATACAAACAAGATCAAGTGAACTGTCAACCCTAAAATTCAAATTCATATTATCTTCTCACATACATAAATAAAATAAAAAAGTAAGCACGAAAAAATATTCAAACGTAAACAAGAAGCATCATTCATTTTGAAGGTCTTCTGTGCTTTGTTATGAGATAATATTTATATACTATAAAATGAGTATTATACCGTCAGCTTCTATTAACGTGAAGCAATAATCTCTAAATAATAAAAGTTCCCTTTTGAGCAAGTAACATATTACTTCACACTGAGTGCAAGTCTAAACAATGATTATAACTGACAATTTACTCACCTTGATTCACAAGATGAAGTGCATCAAGCGACACAGAACGGACCGAAGCGCCAAGCAACATGCTTGTTTTTTTCTTTGGTTGCCTGGAGCTACTTCTTAACTCTTACTTTTATCCGGGCGACAAGCTAGGCTGATTTCACTTTCACTTCTCACATTCCAGGCACTTCAACTCGTACCTTCTTCTTTTAAAAGCTTCTTTTAGGCACGTTTCTAAAGATGAGTAAATCTCTTGAACATTAGTGAGGTGACGGATAGACACTCCGATGAACCTCTGGAAGGGAACTGTGGTCAGAGCATCCAACTCCATCCGACCTCGCATCTAACTTTCCCGTCGCTGTGGTTGGGCGGCCGCTGCACGCATGTCGTCTATTTCTAGAAAAAAATAACCACGACCAGCAAAAAGAACTTCATTTCAATATGACATGGGTGGAGCTGAAAAACAAACGCACATGCTTACCCATGTAAGAATGTTTCGTTTTGATATTCGAGAATGGATACACGGCTTGTTATCACTAGGCATTTTGAGTGTCACCACGAACAGTATTCTCTCAAATAAGGAATAGGGCGGAATAAATAAGGCTTCATATAACACTTTATACAGCTGGTGGTCCTGAATCAGGATTCAATTGCACAGCTCATATTAGATTAAAATATACATTATTCTGACCCCTCACATAACACAGTAATAATTCACATTACATGAAATAAGGATTTCAATTCCTAACGTTAACATCGTAAGACTAATGATGATGCCTCCAGCAACTGTTCTCGTTCTCTGCTCCCGTCATCTGATGAAAGAAAGAAAAGAAAACTTTTATTCCATTCAGGTATGTATGGAATATACAATGTCGTTAAATTCTTAATGCTAACATCTTAAGACTAGTAGTCGTGCTTCTAGCTATAATGTCCGCCCATCTTGTGATATGAGGCAGAGGCTCGTAGGAACATGTGGCGATGATCTGGAATTTTTAGGAAATGGTCAGTTAAAGTTAAAGATGGCGCCAGCTTGGTCGACTGGTGAGCGAAAGTCAAGTCAGTCAGTTAGCCTTCCTGGTTCCTGTGCCACAAGCAGAGAAAATTTGAGGGTATCCTATGTCGTGTTCTTAAGTCGTTCAACGTAGGCCGAAATTCGGCAGCATCGACAGGTAATATCGCGGTCGGTATAACATGTAACTGCAATGTACTGCCCCTTATAAGGTTCTTGCTGCTGTCTGTAGAATGGACCTAGATGGCTTTACAAGCTGTAAGCACAGGCCACCAAGGCTTATCTGACAGTACCTTACAGTTTTTCATCAAGCATTTTTACCAAATCTGCCAAGTTGGTTACTTAACTAAGTTCCGTGTAGGCTAAATGAGCGTGGATCTCATTTAAAAGAACAAGCTGTGCTCGACCGAGTGGTCAAAAGAGCAAGATAAGGTGTTCTACAACCGAAGAACAAACGTATCTAGTTTTCATCAGGTTACTTGTAGCTTTGAAATACTAGTTTGCATTGTTATAATAAAAGAATAATCTCATAAAAATATCTTTTAATTTTTCAACCGTATGGTATTGTTCAAGTTCACGCCGCATGAAAATTCTCGAAAAGTTGCAAATCATTTTCCTAGAACTCAACTATGAAAGACACCGCTTCGCTGTAATACAAAATACAAAAGATTTAGTCACTTTGACAACATGGAACAATAATATTAAAGGTAAATTTAGACACTACATGAAGAAAAAAATGCATTCCCACGCACCTAAGATGGTGTCCCTGTAATTCTGTTGTATCACTTCAGCCAGATGATGATGTTGGGCTACATCGTAAAGTCGCTTTTCACAGCTGGATATTGCTTTTAAAAAAATGATGAACATCTTTTTGAGAATTTTAACACATGGCGAACTTGACCAAAAGCATTTCCAGTTACATTGCAACATGCATATCAAGTAAATACATGAAACTAAAAACGAAGAATATTTGGAAAAAATAAGCTGATACGAATACTCCCAAAGTAACAGCACAAAGAGATTTAAATGAACATGAACTTGAAAAGACACGAACTCAGAGAGATTGAGAAATTCTGAGTGGTTTCGGTGAAGATAGACACTGATCAAACTTGCTGCTTGCAAGTGATTTATTAGAATCTTTAAGAAAATCAGCTCATAACAAAGGAAATGTCCATCAAACACTACAGCCATCAAACGCAGTCCAAAATCAAGAAGAGTATCTAGGGTAGTCATCAGCCGCCGGTGAATGCTCGAGCTGCGAATTTTATAAAACTTAACTAACTCCAAAAAGTCACATGCAACACAAGCTGTCCACAAAATACAATTCTCTGCTTATTCTGATAACAGTTATGAATGAACATCGCGTAGTTGGGTTTGAGGTAAACTATTTGTTTTGATTGTTATTTAATGAAATGGTGAGCAGTCGCTGTGTCTGCATGCGCAGTGCAGAACTGGAGGTACTTGCAGTGGTGGTACGCGTGCAGAACTAGAGGTACTTGCAGTGGTGGTACGCGTGCAGAACTCGGAGCACTGCACTTAATTAACTAATTTTTATCTTTTGATTTTCATCTCGGGTTTTCCTCGGTGCACTTCTCCACGAGCTCATCATTTTGCGTTATTTCTTCGTAACCAAAACTGGTGTATCGATGGAGGTTGTACCTGCCACTGAACTTCATATTTATAATTTTTAATTGTTTAAAACAACGGTTAAAGCAAATAATGAAAGGAGAAATAAATGTTGCCCGCTGGTTAATAAAGGTTTATTTTGGGTGTCATCACTATTAAATTAATTGCATATACTTTTATAAAATAACGGACAATTTTAACACATCGTGATAAAAAGAGCCACTTTCAGATAAAAAAAGAAACACATTCCATAGTTAGATGCTAGTAGTTCTTTCACATTCCAGTTTAGCTGCACAAATAAACACCATGGTTCTAAAATTGTTGTAGTTTAGACTAGGACAGTGTTCTTATTTTAAGTTTGGAGCTACCAGCACCAGGAACCTGCACCTAGTTTGGAGCTACCAGCACCAGGAACCTGCACCTAGTTTGGAGCTACCAGCACCAGGAACCTGCACCTAGTTTGGAGCTACCAGCACCAGGAACCTGCACCTAGTTTGGAGCTACCAGCACCAGGAACTTGCACCTAGTTTGGAGCTACCAGCACCAGGAACTTGCACCTAGTTTGGAGCTACCAGCATCAGGAACTTGCAGAAAAACTGCTATCAAAAAGCAACCAGTATAGTTAAATGCCCCTCTTCGTATTGTGTACTTCAGACATACTCGTATTTCTATAGACTTGGTAGAAAGTGAACTAAAAATTAAAAAGTTTACATCTATTAATCTCGTGACAAAAAACCACAACTTACAGTAGCACGAAGTATCGGGCACTGACTACATTTCTAAATAATTCCATTTGAAATAGATATATTTCTCGCGCATTACTTTTAAAGTAATTCTACAACTGCTGGACTTAGAAAAGAAAACACAAGTAGGTATTGCAGTAGTAAATAAACTGTAGTGAATCGCATGGCTCCACTACAAACGAGTACCGCGACGAGGCTAGGTTCATCGACCAATGAGCAAACATGCCAGAGGAAGTGAATCCAACGACGAGGCTAGGTCTCATTACGACCAGAAGCACGACATTAACCAATGAGCGGTCACGCTCAGGCAGCAGAGCCCAGCCAACCACCCTACATAACGAGGTTGCAACGCTCTGCGTCACGGACTCTCTACCAAGCACTTCCAAAGTCAACATTTTGGCCAAGAACTCTCATCACCTGAACAACTCAACTTACAGCCAACAGCAGAGCGAACAAAGAACAAACCAACCAACCTATCTGCGGACAGGATGGACTCAAACAACATACGCACCAACAAGAAGTGCACGTACACCAAATCGCCACGCGCTCCAAATACAAACTGTTAAAGTCATCCTCCCTTTGATTACCTTTTCTCCTATTGGGTTCCTCGACGGTTCCTTACTGCCTCAGGCGCTCACTCCGAGTAAGATGTTACATGTCTGCAGTAAGATGTTAGCAGACGAGCAGACATCAGTAAGATGTTCAATGTCTGCTCGGAGATAAGAGATGTCTGAGGGTTGGGACTGAAGAGTGATGTTAGAGAGATCACTACAAAACCAAATCCTAAAACGATGAGAAAGATGCAGAGTTTTAACGTGATACGCGAAAATTAAAGTAAGAATAAGAACATTCACACATGTAGTTATGTGTACACTATTTAATACACATGACCGAGTATAGAACATTTTATTTAGTGATATATGCACGGGTCCGCGTGGTCCACTTCATGAGGTAAACAAGTGAAGTGATGATGCACACAAGCATCTCTCCTTCTGAAGTCCAGACACAAAATAAGGGCTGCGTTACAGTAGGTGTATGAAGCACGTACACGTACGCATGATTCTTCTGCCGTAAGTTAAACGTATGAAGTAACGTATCAGTATTTCTGCCGTGTGTCCGACATATACAGCAACGTATCAGTATTTCTGTTGTAATTCCATCGTATCAGTATTTCTGTCATGTGACCGACATATAAAGTAACAATATCAGTATTTCTGTTGTAATTCCGACGCATAAAGCAACGTATCAGTATTTCTGTCATGAAACCGACATATAAAGTAACAATATCAGTATTTCTGTCGTAAGTCCGACGTATAAAGTAACGTATTAGTATTTCTGTTGTAATTCCGACGTATAAAGCAACGTATCAGTATTTCTGACATGTGACCGACATATAAAGTAACAATATCAGTATTTCTGTTGTAAGTCCGACGTATAAAGTAACGTATCAGTACTTCAGTCGTAAGTTTTTCTGATATCAAAACGTGACCTCCAACGACGCATTCGTCTGAGATGTTTCCTCCAATTTCGTACTGCTTTAAAATAATGTGTTTCTCCTCCACACATTTATGGTGGAACAGGAAATTTTTAGGAAGGTTAATATCGCAACCATCTCTTTCGAAATTTCAGCATTTGCTATCGCAGATGTACAACTCTACAGAATATTTATAAAGTTATTAATGTAATCGCTCCGTGCAATCAATAGTACACATTTTTGAATGGTAAATTAAAGAAACATAGTATAGTATAAATATAGTAACTTCTACAATTTCATTGGGAATAATTTTACCTTCAAAATGGGATCCATTTCATAAGTGTAGATCTGCACCGTTCGGTTAAAGCTAGCAGTGTCACGTTGAACTTTTACTTTTGTTTTGCTAACACGTTTCTTCAAACCATCAATTGTCGGTGGCTTGCACTGATCAACAATGGATTCCATCTTTGCACAAAACAGAAGTCGAAGAGGCACAGGTCGGGGCTATGAGCTGGTCAAGGCTGGTTCAAGCGACGGCTGTTCATTACGGCGTAGAATTTTTCGATAAAATGAGCATTAGATTGTCTTTTACTACGGGACTATTGAAACTGAAAAAAAATCTTAGTTACACTGAAAGACTGATGAATATATTTGTACAAGAGTCTGCCATTTTATAAAATATGTATAAGCCATGTACAACATTTCTTACCGTCGGAAATTTATTTGCTGTTGGTTAAAAGGTTTTTAAACACCTTGTGCTTCTGACGCTGTGCTGGCCAGACGAGCTTCGGCAAATGCCACAGTCCGCCTCAGTGAATGTCAAAATACGTTGCTAAGACAACCTTGTCTTAGCAACCCCAACAATCCTACAGCGGCCAATTTATTCCACGAAGAGAAAGAAATGGTAAAAGAACTAGTCAAGAGCTCATGATCAACGCGACATCAGTGTCTAAAAAGGCTATACATCACCATCGTTTTCAAGATCGTATATATTGATGATAATCATAGGTATTATATGAGTTTAAGTAATTCATCGCTGGATATGTCCTACATGATTAGTTGAACATTTTGCAACTCATGTTCAAAGATTCATAAATGGCGACGAGTCTTTATTAACTACGAAGATCAAGACGTATGTATATAAATGATTACAAACAATAGACTTCATACATAGGGTAATCTTGAGAGAATTTGTACCTCTATTACACACGATTGAAAAATAGGGATAGAAGTGATAAGGATTATATATAAGTTTCAGGTGATCTCTCTGGGCAGAATAAGAGTTTGAGTCAGGAACAACTTCAAATCCGTGAGCATAAGTTGGATGTCTGGAGATTTGTGAAGCAAGAATAAGGCTTTCTCCCTGAGTTACTAGAAAGTTACTGAGTTAACTGCCGAGGTATCAAAAGAGTCGGCGGTGAGGTCGCAAAAACAGAGAAGTCGGACACGAAATAATCAAACTAGTATAAAAAGAGTCGGTGGTGAGCGTCGCCAAGAGAAGTCGGACACAAAATAACCAAACTAGTCTAACAAACAAGACAGAATCCTCAAAGACTGGAGCTCCGTGCACAGATCACAACAAAGTCTAGTTAACAGCAGCCGTGTCCAGGAAATGCAGTCAGGCTGTGACACAAACCTCATAGTTTCACCACACTTGCTCAAGTCTGGTGGTGTGAACCAGAAGCTTCACCACACAGAAAGGAAGGCCTGTCAGGTAAGACTGCAGGCGTGTCTGACTGCAGTGTAATAAAAGGCATCACGATATAGACTTGAATTACGAGCAGAAAAACAAAATACTTTTCAAAGTCAAACTAAACACGTTTTCGACAGCTCGGCTAAAGCCTCACTCCTTACTTCGCCTCCTCCACTCAGCAGAAATGCCACAAACGACAAAGAGTTTTGCGCCACAATAGATGGAAAATAAGCAGCTCGTGGTCGGTCGTACACTCAAAGTTTTCCAACCAGAGGAACTAGAATGATTGATGTGGTTTAAAGCAGCCTCGAGAGCGTCGAAAAATCAAAAAGTTTAACGATCGCCGCACCAAGTAACAAGGGGACACCGTAAAAAATTTAGATTTATATATACATACACATCTCTCCAGCAATAGTTTCTCATATTGAGCATCAGTTTACCTTCTCGCAATTCAGTTTCACTTTATTTGGTCATCATGGTTTAAATTTTCCTGTCATTGCATGCCACTCACCGTGATCATTGTCACTAGTGATCACTATGAGGACCAGGACACCGGAGGCTCAGCAGTACCTACAACAGCGGGAGAACAGGAGGAGGAGGAGGAGAAGGAGGCGGAGAGACAGGTCGCATAGCAGGCGCGGTAGACCGCGGACTAGGGATGAGTTCACACTCTCTTATGTCCAGAGTAGGGATGCCGAGGTGGTAGAGTTGCAGAGGTGAGAGCTGCAGCAGGCGTGGGTGGAAGTGAAGGAGGGCTTCCCAGCACATGCGGTGCAGGGAAGGCACAGTCAACCAGCACTTGAGAAGGTCGCCAGTTCGCTGGGACCTGGGTGCTGGGTCAGCCAGTACCCCGCCATGCATGTACAAGCATCCTTCCTGTAGTCAAAAGGCACCAATCTCGAACACAAATACAAGATGTTCTTGTGGTAATACAAGCACAAGATGACAAGACACACATCAGTTAAACCATTGCCAAGATTACGTTATTAGAATAGCGAGATATGCCATGATATTTGAGGGAGATTATTTCAATCTTACTTCATCACACGGTGTTCATAATTGGTGTGAAAGCTTTTAGTTGAGTAATTCCCGGGGAAGTTTTTTCATGAGTGCAAAGGTAAATATTAGCATTGACCAATACGTTGTTTCATTCCTGAACCATACGATGTCAACGTAATTCGAAGAATCAATCGAGTGCCGAATGGAAAAATTAACACAGAAGTGTTAAGGCGAACACAAATCATATTACGTAGCAGAAGTAAAAGTGATTGAGTCATACAGAACATATTGGCAGGAATTATGAGACCTTGAGACAAAGACTACTATGAATCTTTGACTCATCCTTCAAGGAACCCGATCATCTTTTCAAGAAAGACTGAGAGGAGAATGAAAGAGCCATGTTGAAGAGAGTGGCACTAGAGGGAGCCACTAGTTGCATAAATTATTGTGATAGGTAAAGGTGTCGCCACACAAAACTGTTGCTGTTTATGCGAATGATCCAACACGACTCGAGCCACACTTTGAAGTCGGCGCGAGTGTAAAATAATGTTATCACAAAAGTTTCTTTTTATTTACGCGCCACAGCCAGAAAAGACGACTTCAACAGTGCCTGGAGTACAGAATCAGCATGTGATGCTTCAGTTAAAGAGTCAAGGAGATGACCTAAGTTGGTATGACCCAACAGAGAATGACATCAGCTAGTAAGATCTAAGGGAGGATGACCCAACAGAGAATGACATCAGCTAGTAAGATCTAAGGGAGGATGAGTGAAGTAAGGATAACCTTAGTGATGGCAGCGGCGTGGAAGTGTCGTGGAGAGGTTGCACCATACCGCAACTCTTGCCACCGCAACGTTCGCAGGTCAAGTCGCCACATGTCTCCAAACGAGATGTTCTCGTTACAGCCCCCGTGTATGTACACATCTGCTCAAAACAACGTGCCTCTTTCTCACAAATAACATTAACGTTTAAATATTAAACCATAACTGAGTCACCGTTACAAAATTTAGACCGACGACTGCAGTGCAGCAATGGCAAAAATCAATACATAAAGTATACTTCATATTGTATGAGGCACAGAAATGGAGTGACAGCCGGGCACGACCACAGCTACTGAATTTCAAGAATCCGCTAGATCTCTATCACATCAGTAAGTTTCAATAATTTAGAAGCAAAACGCAAACTAGAATGCATGAAAATACTCAGTCAACATCTTTACAGCTCTAAAACCAAATTTAAACAAATTTTCAAGCTAAATGAATAAAAACAGGACCTCGTACCACGTTAATGTTACAAATTGTATGAACGGCCAAAATAACGCACAATTTCGGTTGCCAAATTTTCAAAAAATCAGACCGTAGAAAACAGCAAGGACGCTACAAAAAAAAAACACACCAAAGCAGCCTCGTTTGTGGGAGTTCTCTGTCGTAGCAGAACGGAGTTTGCCCTCTGCCTTTGATATTAAAACTACACTCAATCCGTCGAACTGTTATTTATGGAAAAACATTTAATTTTTTATCTAAGTTTCGTATTTATTATCAATTTAGTACTTTTATGCTGATTTCATACATAACCTGCATCTTGATTTTCGTACGTCATAATCAAAATTACATTATGAAAGCACCCTTTTCGGCAGAGACATGTACATGCGTCTAGTCGTGAAAAAGCAACTTTAGTGAAGACGTGTACACAGTCTCGGTCAGTTTAGGGTTTAACATCGATACTCCCATGACGCAGAACCCAAAAAGCTCCTTACAGTGGTCGTGCTGCACCATGACATGGCATTTGCGAGGACTAGGATATTTGTTCAAGATGCGGTCCGGCTCTGTCCCTACGAAGTGCCACGCCAGGTCTTTGAGGGAGAAGGCAGGCAGGCGGTGTAGAGGCGCCGTGTCATCCTTCTGTCCACCTCCGAAGATTAGCAGGTCGTCTCCGTGTCGGATCATCTCGTGGCGATATCTGGTCAACAGAGTCTGTGGTTCAGTTTCCAATATTTGGTCAACAGAGTCTGTGGTTCAGTTTCCAATATTTGGTCAACAGAGTCTGTGGTTCAGTTTCCAATATCTGGTCAACAGAGTGTAGTTCAGTTTCCAATATCTGGTCAACAGAGTCTGTGGTTCAGTTTCCAATATCTGGTCAACAGAGTGTGGTTCAGTTTCCAATATCTGGTCAACAGAGTCTGTGGTTCAGTTTCCAATATCTGGTCAACAGAGTCAGTGGTTCAGTTACCAGAGAGTGAAATGGATTTGGTTAGGTATAGAGCAGCGGCTTGGAGGGCTGCCACGCGACGCGTATGATAAAAAAGGCACTACAGCAAAGACACTCGTATCTGAGGGCTGTAAGGCAGATTATCCTCAGGGGAGAGAAAAACAAAAGTAAAATATAGACTTGTCTAAGCATTAAACTAAATTATACTATTAAATCAGAGTCCCATGAAGCTAAACTCGCAAAAGCTTTTGAGAAGCTATTAACATAGGCACAATCAACCCACCAGGAAGTAATAAGTGATGCAATTATTTACTATACCTTGATAAAACAATATAATAACTTTATGCTTCACTCTTGAAAGTGAGCTACATAGTTAAAAAAATACTCTCATGGTTCAACAAAACTATCGAACTGTAGATTTTAAATCGGAATATTCACTCAGCGAACCGTTCTGAGCGCCACAAAAATAAGCCTGAATAAATTCTTCAGCTTAAATATTCAAAATTAGTACTAAAATCGTACTACCTTGAACTACAGTTCTTATAATAAAGTACATCTTTATACCCACAAATTTGATAATTTTTTTCTAATTTGGCCGCCAAGATTTGAAACCATCTTTACTAAGTATTTGTCTCCGCAAGTCATTGAGAAATCACCTCCACCAACACTGGTTTGGTCATTCCTCAGCAATACAAATTACTGGAACAGCCAATTCTCTATCACAAATATAATATTTACAGTAAACAGGCTTTCGTTTCAAATGTATTCGCTTGTGGTCTACTTTGCTCCAATCAATAAAAAATTTAGCAACACCAGAAAAATTATCAAACACAATTGGAAACTAAGTCAAGAAACATGACATCAAAATAAGTAACGTGCTTTCTAGTGCTCATAAGGTATTGATTACAGTGCTAGCGCATGCGGAAACTCATATATTCACGAAATTGAATCGGTTACAATTGTGAGAATAGATGTAGCGCTTCCGCATGCTTATCTAATCTAATACTAAGAAAGACCGTCGTGTGTTGATGTATTTATTTATTTATATGTTTCGTGTCACTTTCAAAAAAATTCGAGAGATCCAGAGCCTTATATACTGGAGTCCGTATCGTGGATAGGGAGTTGGGCGGGATATTGCCCTATGATTCGGGTACATTGTACCCAAATATGACACGAATTGCAGAGTCAATTGAAGCAATAGAAAACTAAGTGTCTTAGTTTTCACTAGGAATGTTGTCATTAAAGAAATATTAAATTAAAACGTTTACCCTTTGTAAATATATATAAAACTAAATATATTGCATTGCGTTCTTATATGTAATTTGATTTAATACCTTTCCAACAGTATTTGCCATCATTTTTGATGGCACGGGTATTATCACAAAATCTCTGCCGTCATTTTTTACGGCTGGGTACACTAGTCCCTCAATAGTAGTGGTGGTTGCCAGGAGATACTAGTAATCCCGCTACTACTTTGTGCAACTACTGTACTTTCTTCTCCGATGCCAGAACATGACCATAATACGGTCATGTTCTGGCAAGTCCTACGACGTACACTCTATGTGTTACTAGTAGACCCACACGGGAAAATTCACGGGTTTTTTACTGAATTGGTTAGTTTAATTTCCCAGTGGACGGAGGCTTTGCGAAGGAGTTTCCACATTGAAGGATGTGCCTTTGGTATCCACAATACAATGCTTACAATACATGTAACCATACCGAATTTCCTCCTATCTAAATCCTTAAGAGCATCACAGAGAGACGGACAAAGCAAGCAAGCAACAAACTGTATTATTATAAAGTGGGATAGTGTACGACGTCATGAGACTTGCACACAAACCGACAAAATGGACACCTCTTTACACTTGAGTATTGCCACCTTCCAATAAAGATGGAAACTAGAGTTACAAATACCTGGTCATAGGCTCAATTTGATCCATCCTGGTCTTGTAAAGCTCGTGCCAAACCCGGTCCACGACGCTGATTTTGTGCACATCCATGCTGTACTCATAACCTGTAGTGCCTCCCACCACGTACAGCTCGTCCTCATCTAGTACCATTGCCTGCCCATACCGATCACTTCAAATTAACGTACTTGGAGAGTCTTGTTATATAGCTGAGACAATGCATTCGCTTGTACTGATGATAAGGGTATGCTCGTGAGCCTGTAATGTGCGCGTGGATGATGTCATAATTCTACTAAGTCAAACCAAGATACAGAATGATAGACGTTCACACAGCCCTTAGACTTGTGCTAACTACAAAATTTACCTCCGTAGAGTAGCTGTGAGTTTTTAATTTTGAAGTCGCTAGAGATGCAAGACTCATTAGGTGATAAATACTGCTATACAAGAGCATGCCAAGTGGGACGTTGTGATTTATTGTGCCAAGACCTTTTCCCTGAAACAGCGAGTTGCATGACCATTGAGGTCATTGTGATGGGATTGTATCGTGCAAAAATTAAAAGATATTGATGTATTTAAAGTCTCTAAAGGATATACGTCTGTCTGGTAGATAGCCTTATGCTTGGTGAATAGCCTTACATCTGGTGGATAGCCTTATATCTGGTGGATAGCCTTACGCCTGGTGACGAGTCTTACATCTGGTGGATAGCCTTACGCCTGGTGACGAGTCTTACATATGGTGGATAGCCTTACATCTGGTGGATAGCCTTACGCCTGGTGACGAGCCTTACATCTGGTGGATAGCCTTACGCCTGGTGACGAGTCTTACATCTGGTGGATAGCCTTACATCTGGTGGATAGCCTTACGCCTGGTGACGAGCCTTACATCTGGTGGATAGCCTTACATCTGGTGGATAGCCTTACGCCTGGTGACGAGCCTTACATCTGGTGGATAGCCTTATATCTGGTGGATAGCCTTACGCCTGGTGACGAGCCTTACATCTAGTGAAGAGTCGTATGTCTGGTGAAGAGCGTGTTTCAGGCTTACCTGGCCGTAGGATGGCAGAGGCTTGGTGCCCCCAGTTTCAAGCCTTTCCCATTCACCGGTCAGCAGATCGCACACTTGAAGCTGACAAAACCAAGAAAATTCAAAACGCAATTCAGTAGAAGTGATCAATTTTATCGTTGGTTTTAAAAATGATTTGTTTATAGAAAAATAAAGCCTAAAAGACATCTCTTAATTGATGTAACACATTACATCATAAGCGATTGAATTACTTAACATTTCTTAGAACTAGGTAATAATTATCACAATACTGAAAAATTCTAACGTACAAGGTACTAAGTCCACATAGGCATCTAAAGCTTATTTAGTATCTTATCAATCTTGACAAAAGAAAAAATGACCTGTTTCCCATGTGATCAAATAGAAGAAGGGAAAATAAACACGAAAGCCTTTCTAGTTTCCAACCACTGTCTTTTTAAAAACATAATTTCACATTATGCTGACAACCATATTTATTCACACCAGCCACCGTAGTCGATTGGTCTGCGGCCCGTGTTCTGTATCGGGTCTCTGCTTGTGCAGAAAGACTGCGTGCGGGTTCGAAACCCGGCAATGAATACGAGCTGTTTCACGCCGTGAGCTCGCACTTATCGGTAAGACCTCAACTCATCGCCCATGGACACATCCCAGGATCGTCACATGGAGCTCACCATCATCCTTACTCTAAGAATGTTAACCTTAAGAATTTGAAAACCAATGTACTAAATGTCTATGTACTGTGTACTTGATTGGAAATAAAGATTGTTTTTTTTTAGTTCTTAAAAATATACATATACGAAAACCTATCTGTTGTAGACTAGAAAAAGTTGAAGGAATTCTCGAAGAACTTATTTACATGCAAAAGCTACCACTGACAAAATCTTTAAGAATTCTGCTCTGTAACTACTTTAATTAGTTACAGAGCAAATTTACTTAACCAGCCACTGGAGTGCATAAAATCCTGCATTTATGGATTGTCTCATGCATATGAAAATGAGGGTTTCAACATCTCAAAAAAGTGGCAAATGTGTTTGAAGTAAAGTCGTATGAAGCATTTATCTTGCATTTAATTTCAGGTTTTTATGCACTATGCAGACATAAAAAGAAGTATTATGTTCCAAACAATGGAAATAATAAAGCAATGGAGTACTGTATTTCCGTCTTCCATCAAATAACTGTGAGAAAAATACTTTTACATAAAACAAGATACATAAAATTTGTGAAGAGCACTTTGAACATAATCTTTGCCATATTTTTTTTAAATCTCAATCAGTATATCATGAATTAAACACTATTATTAATGTTATCCTAAAAAACCCTGTAGTTTGAGTGATTTAATAAAAATCAAAAAATGCTAAAAAATCATACAGATGCTAAATAATTGGACATAAATATAACTGAGTTAAGCATAAGAGCTATTAAAACTCACACAATTGCTGGAAGATTCACCAAATGGCACACCAGTTCCTCCAAGATGGAACATGGACACTCCACTCACGGCACAGCTAAAGGACACAAGTCCGTCTGACTGGCGCATGTGACACTGGTACATTCTGCCCCATGTGCCAGTTGTTGTGTTGAAATGCCATAACTGTAAAAAATCGAAATAATTTGATTATGAGTGCTGATAGACATGATTAACTGCAGCTTCCAAAATGTGGCTAAAGCTATTCAACCCACACTAGAAACTTGCCGATACACAGGTATGGGTACCAATTATGCATTACAGGTGCTGCTATAAGATTAAAAGGAAAGCAGAACGGAATAATTTTGAATGAATAAATCATGAAATCTTTCCACTATACATACTAATCAAGAAGAGAATATGAAGGCTTTCATTATGAAGAGGATCAGAGATGTCTACATAAACATAACAATCTTCCTAATGGGTATTTACTCACCAGATGATCAAACGAAGCACAAAAGGGGATATTCTTGATCAAAAATAAATGCAGAAAGCAGTCCTATTTGATGTTTAATTACATAGTTCAATATCATATAGAATATGCTAAAGCTTTCTGAAAATGTATTAAATAATGTAGCAACCTAATGAATTCAATCATCAAAATGTAAAGAAATTAGTGTGACAACAACAGTATGTTTGAATTTTATTGCTAATTCATTTTGATTCAGTGCATTAGCTTACTTAATAAGTTAAAGTCTAACTAGAAAGGTAACAAAGAAGATATATAACCACACCACATACCTTTAAATTTGAAGTATAACAAATTCTACTTTACTTTTAATGAAGTAATGGAAATAGTTGAAATGTCTCTGCATA
>VCRD01002127.1:54128-70506 GCA_006783055.1 Trinorchestia longiramus
ACTCCACTCACGGCACAGCTGAAGGACACAAGTCCGTCTGACTGGCGCATGTGACACTGGTACATTCTGCCCCATGTGCCAGTTGTTGTGTTGAAATGCCATAACTGCAAAAAATCGAAATAATTTGATTACGAGTGCTGATAGACATGATTAACTGCAGCTTCCAAAATGTAGCTAAAGCTATTCAACCCACACTAGAAACTTGCCGATACACAGGTATGGGTACCAATTATGCATTACAGGTGCTGCAATAAGATTAAAAGGAAAACAGAACGGAATAATTTTGAATGAATAAATCATGAAATCTTTCCACTATACATACTAATCAAGAAGAGAATATGAAGGCTTTCATTATGAAGATGATCAGAGATGTCTACATAAACATAACAATCTTCCTAATGGGTATTTACTCACCAGATGATCAAACGAAGCACAAAAGGGGATATTCTTGATCAAAAATAAATGCAGAAAGCAGTCCTATTTGATGTTTAATTACATAGTTCAATATCACATAGAATATACTAAAATTTTCTGAAAATGTATTAAATAATGTAGCAACCTAATGAATTCAATCATCAAAATGTAAAGAAATTAGTGTGACAACAACAGCATGTTTGAATTTTATTACTAATTCATTTTGATTCAGTGCATTAGCTTACTTAATAAGTTAAAGTCTAACTAGAAAGGTAACAAAGAAGATATATAACAACACCACATACCTTTAAATTTGAAGTATAACAAATTCTACTTTACTTTTAATGAAGTAATGGAAATAGTTGAAATGTCTTTACATAGAAGTCCACCATTTTTCAACTCAACTCACTACAGACAAAATATAGCTGACAATAAAACAATTTTTTATTCATTTTTATGAAGAGTGTTTTTTACTGTAATATAAAGTACATGTACAGCAAAGGCTTGCCTTAATGTACAAGTTATTTATAGGTAATGAATTATAGCCATATTTTGTGAACTTGGAATAATTCTTGAAAAGCTTTAATCTAAAAGTAGAAAAATGCTTAAAAAAGCAGTAGTAGGAGCATGCCTACTTGTTATGGGTGAGTTTGTTATAAATACTTATGCTTCTACTAGTTTTTGAAATTTCAGGGGCTAAACCTAGCAACTTTTCTCATTTGTACTTAACTTGAGGTGCTAGCTCTTTCAACTTGCACACTAAAACCACCTATGACCATAATAATACATAAATAATTAGCTAGTCACTAGCTATAAGTGAGTCTAAGATGATGTATTCCCTGAATTTGTAGGTCAGAAGTTTCCTTAGTGTGTCTCTTCACTACTCACTAGTAGTTGTTAAGCAAGCTTGTGAACTTCATGACTGGTATGAAACAATAAAAATATGACCCAGAAGTGAGAAAAAAAGGAGTCTGTTCTTTTGAAGAATTGTCTCATAAAATAACTATCTCTTAGAATAAAAAATATTCCAGTGAACACAACACACAACTAACTATCAATTAAAATTATACATTCATAACACAGTGGTACTTCTTCACAATACACAAGAAATTCTCTTAATGATAGAATAAAGAGAAGCTATCTGCTTTGCAAGCTCAATTTATATTAATTCTATTAAGACCAGCTAAACTATATGGATGTTATTATTTGTTTTGAGTCTTAAATCCTAGCTTAACATAGATATAAAAGGCCCAACAAAGTGAACTTGAAAGATCCAGAACTATTTCAATATATTTATATTTGAACAAAGATGTAATATTGTAAAGCACTTACCTCAGCAAAAAGTGGTTTAGTAAGCTGCCAATAGGGATCACAATGGGCTTCTATGTTTGGATTGTAGCCCCCGAAGATGTAGAGTTTCTGGTCAACACAAACCATACGATGACCACTGCGAGGTAAGGGGATGGTCTCCTCTGAAAAAAAAAAGTCTGAAATTAGTTGCCAAATTTACTATGTTTTTTGAATTAGAAAATTAATTTAGTATCATAATAAATAGAGGATAACTTTTTGCTGCAGAATCACAAACTAAACTGCTAAACACAAATTGCAAATAAATCATAAGGCAATCAAGCACGGTCAGTTTCTAGACAAATATAGCTAGCATACATAGAGGTATAGCTAGCATGCATAGAGGTATAGCTCACAAACATAGAGGCATGGCCAGCAAACATAGAGACATGGCCAGCAAACATAGAGGCATGGCCAGCAAACATAGAGGCATGGCCAGCAAGTTAAAGGTGTGGCTGGTAGTTATTGATATGCAACTAAATGCATTCATGTGTGATGCATCAGCTCCATGTCTAACTTCCATTTATTTAAAAATAGAGCAGTGTACCACATTACATCAGTGACCTCTATTAGATGATGAACAAAGGTTTACTCATCACCCAAAAAGCATTCAGATGTGGCTAACAAATTTTCTAACATCATTAACAAGCTTTCTAGCATTATTATCAAGCTATTAAGTATTATAATAAAGCTTTCTAGCATTATTATTAAGCTTGCTAGCACCATCAACAAGTTCTTAGCATCATTAGCACATAAGAAAGAGATGAAAATATGCTATAAGCATTGACTGGACATTGGAGAATGGCAACTAATTATTCAAGTCCCAAATGCAAACATACATTTTTGAACAAAAAATACAAGTTCAGACACAGGCAAGAAGCATCCAAGTGCTTCTGAAGCTGCTACATTCCATCTAATATTAAACCTTTATACATATAAAATATTGATTGTTTTACAACAAAGGTAGCCAATTTAATAACAGTTTTATAACTTCTATTAAATAAGAATGTAACTTAAAATGCAAGATATTTCAATGTTAACTAATGTCTTTCCTTTCATAGGTTAAAAAATATTTGGGTACTCAGTATGTGTATGCAACTCAAGTGTACTGATAAAACTGAGTCTTTAAACATTAATTTTTACACTTGCTTTCAATAGTTACATCAGCATACGGTTAAGTGTTCTTTTTTTTAATTTCTAATAATATATAAGCACAAAAACTATTTTATATTGAAATTTCAAAAAAATATTTACACTGAAATATAAGTACCTTCTGCAAAATTAAGAGTTGGAGCTGAAGATGTGCATACAAGAGTAGTTTTGAAGGGCGTTATGCCGAAAGGCTTAACAGTCGTTGAGATGTTCATTGTAAATACTGTTTATTTCGCAAACTATTAATCCACAAAACTTTCGACGTATTACCTAACAGCATACTCTGATAGTAGTTAGCTTATTAATACAAGTTCATTAATAGAGGTTTATGTTGATTCGAGGTATTAAGCCTAATAATTTCAGTAGATGATTATGCTATAATATTAAACAAGTCAGCATTTCAATAACTGGACATACTAAGTTCTACGTGAGAGAATTCATTTGCAAAGCACAATTCTTCTTTATGCTTCACGTTTATTGAAGCTTCGCAGACGAGTCTTCGTACAGAGTACTGACTTTACTGTAATGTGGTACAGACGAGTCCACCTGCACAATTCACGAGAATCGGCACTGATCCTTCTGGTTTTGCGGAAAATATGAGCCCAAAGAAAAGTAAATGAACCAACTCGTTATTTCCAGACATGTATAAAATAGAACAAATTCAACAACCTATTGGCATTTCGAACATCTTCTAATAATATCTACTGGAAGAACTTATCATATATTATTGTTTACCATGTTAGAACCCGTTTATTTCGAAGGAACGACATATGTACATTCTGTGGTGAATTCGTTTTTTAGGTATGGTGGAAATCATAATATTTAATATGCAAATTACGGTTATTCAAGAAATTGCAATATATAATTTGCTGGTTGGTCATTTCAGGCAATACAACAGTAATCGTTAGGATTTAAATTATTATTGCATGTGCAATCCACTAAAATTTCACTGATGTAGCATAAGTAGAGCTCAACAAACAAATAAACAAACAAAGAACTTTATTTCCAATCAAGTACACAGTACATAGACATTACTATTTTGTTTTTTCAAATTCTTAAGGTTAACATCCTAAGAGTAAGGGTGATGGTGAGCTCCATGCGACGATCCCGAGAAGTTGATGGGCGTGTCTATGGGCGGGGAGGGGAGTTGAGGGCTTATAGATACGTGCGAGCTCACGGCGTGAAACAACGAGAAACAACTCGTATTCATGGCCGGGTTTCGAATCCGCAGTATTTCTGCACGAAGCAGAGACCTAATACAAACAAAAACAATCTTTTATTTCCAATCGAGTACACAGTACATAGACATTAGTACATTGGTTTTTCAAATTCTTAAGGTTAACATTCTAAGAGTAAGGGTGATGGTGAGCTCCATGCGACGATCCCGGGAGGTTGATGGGCGTCTTAATGGGCGGGGAGTTGAGTGCTTAGCGGGTTGAGTGCACGGCGCGGCGTACGAGAAATAACTCGTGTCCATGGCCGGGTTCGAACCCGCGGTCTTTCTACATGAAGCAGACCCGATAAAGAACACAGGACATAGACCACTCGACCACGAATCAAGCGAATCAATTTAAAAGAAGATTTACAAATTGAGTGTACTGTAAGTTATCAAGGCAATTAATCAATAGATGTAAATTTCAGTGCTGACGTCTACTGTACAGGTGCTAGCTACTCGTTGTTAAACAAATGCTGTTAGTAGGCAGCTGTAGAGATTTGTATGTACAGTTTTAGGAGTATATCTTGCGGATACACGAAATATGAGAGCGAATAGTTTGGCTGCACCAGAATTTGTCATGTCTAGAGGGAAAATGAAGTATCCTACATTCCTAATATTAAGACGTAAGAAGTATCAAATTTTTAAAGAGCGATATCATTTTAGTAAACGGGTGGAGTGTCTCTAACTCTTTCTTTCTCTCTCTAAAGATACCGAAAATACTCAAATGACGACAACCATGAATTTTGTAGTCTACAGCAATGGTTCCCAATATCCGGGCCGCGGACCGGTACCGGTACGTGGATCAAATGGTACCAGGAGCACAAAAAACATATAATTACTCCCACTTTATTTACTGAGATGTTTTTCAATAGGGATTATGAAACTTTCCATGGACGAGACGTTAACTAGGAGGTAAGTGGGCTGCAGTAAAATTATCGAACGTTGCTGTGGCCTCTTCCACCCTCCTCTGAATCCTCTTTCCTTCATTGGTGTTCTCTCTTTCAACATCATTTGTATCCTTCCGTTTATTGGTGTATCCTTCCTTTTATTGGCGTATCCTTTTCCATCCTCCTTTGGATCCACAGGAGTTATCATAGACTCCTTCTCTTCTCCCTCCCCTCTTCTCTCTAGGTCCTTCTCGTCAGAGGACTAACCTCAGCCTTACATGCGAATATCTTTAGTAAATTGGTATTACGCAGAGACCCGCAGGCGTTCAGAGAGGCTCCCCAAAGGAAGGATTGCGTGACAGATGTTCGTCCTGTGCAGGATGTATATGAGCAGAAATAGAGCTCCATTGGAGCGCACTATGTAATATCCTGGAAGTTTTTATCGGAATATTTGATGAAACTTTACCCTTATAGATTCGACAGTCAATCAAAAGCGATATTTTATGGTCAAGAGTTCCTGGGAAGGTTTCAACGGAGTCTTTATATTTCTAATTTGAAATTTTTGTTGCACATTTTGTAAACTTTTCGCTCTGTTGCCCAAGAAACTTGTGGCATGCATATAATAAAAATGCTCAAATCAATTAGAATCGGCATGCTCATAAGCAAGATTTATACTTTTTTGCTAGTGTCATTTTCAGCTACGCAAGCACTAAATCTGTTTCAGTAAGGCAACTTCCAAATGGCATTTAGAAAAGTCCGCATGCTGTATAAACTTTGCGGAAACGAGTCACTCAATTCTACAGAGAAATACTTCCGAGTTATGAACGTTTTTTCTTTCATATGCTTGCCTATACTGCAGGGCATGAACCACCAATTAACAATGCAAGCGTTCATCAAACGTCAGACTCATGCATGGAATTTGACTTAGCCCTTCGACCGAATATTCGGGTTTGATATTTGTTCAACCGGAAAATCGCATTTGCCCCTGAGCAGCGAAGAACAGTCGTGGCTGTCCCGCCTAATGCATAAAATCAAATGGTTCAAATCACGCTCGACGGCATCAATTTGTGCCAGTATTATGGGGCACCCATTAAAGGGATCGAGGGGAGCGGGAGCGTTGGGGAACGACTAATGAGAAGTAAGGGCTAATACCAGATTCTTGTATTAGTTCTCATACTCTTGTTAGCATCGAATGATCGTTAGAAAATTCTGAATATTTGGTGGTTACTAGTTTCAAAACTGTTTGGAACTCAACCTTTTTCAAGATTCACAAGAAAAGCAACTAAAAAGATCAGAGTTTACTCGTCCCTTCTTTTCTTGAAATAGAGGTTTCGAAGGCGTCAAAATTTCAAACCTTTCACGAAGCTGTGAAACTTTTTATGTAAAATCTGTCTTAAATACTGACAAATTCTGTATGAAATAAGAGAGTGTTCAGTTTATAGGCTTATTATAATAGTTGACTTTACGGAAAAATTGACTGTCTTAACTCGGCGAGAAATGACTGAATGAGATTATTATCATTGTCTCTAGTTTGTTTTTTTATTACATTTAATAATAAAAAAAAACAATAATAATAATTTATTCTTATCAAATATTATTATTGTTCAGGTTACAAATATAAATTAAGTTGTACGGAGGGGCATACAAGTACACGTACTCGACATACACGTATAAAACTGAAATCATGTTCATTCAGTCCCGGACACGTTTGGTTCAGAATTTACAGTAACACACACAGTTGCATGGAAAATAAGAAATTCACTCGTAACACGAACACAGGAGCAATATTTTAGTGGTACTATTCAGCTGAACTTTAGAATGTTATACATCCTATTGAACTCAAAAAGTCGTTACGTGAAACACATGCAGAAGTATCACACGTGGCATGGAAATACTAGGTTTTATGCAAAACGAGCGCTTGTCGGTGCAGCTGAAGAGACCTAAGCTGTCAGCTGTCCTGGAGCTCGAAGTGCGACTACACGGTATTCCGATTTGTTCAAAATGTTTCCTTTCAAATTTAAATTTTTAGCGTGGTATAAATATTTTGTAGGTTATAGTTTAAAAAATTTATAAGTTCTATATTGCCAGGTTTCAAGTGCAGTTTTGAGTTGTAGTTTCGGTAATTTTGTGTTTTAAGTTCGGCGTCTTTTTATTCAATTAAAGAATTCGTCTTTAAAATTGAGAATTCCAAGTTATTTTGCTTAAATTCCAGTTCCAAATTCATATTTTGAGATTGCAGAGTCAGATTTCTGGTTTAAAGTTTATTTCTATGAATTTCAGGCTTACATAAATTTCTAGTTCCACATCGACGGTGTTAAATTACTACTCCTAATTGGTAACATCAAATTGGTGTCCAGATTTCTAGCTCCAAACTTCAAGTTTCAACTCACATATCAGAATTTACAGGTTTACAGTTCCAAATTTTCAGTTGGCAATTTACAGTTCTGTTCAGATGCACGACCGTCACGTCCGACACTAAGCGTTATTTCCTGAAGGCCTATGCCGAGCTTCATTTTTATAGCAGTCGTAAATAAGCCAATAAATTCAATGGATAACACTCGTCTATTTTGGAGTAGCGAATTACTCAAGTTGTTGTAGAAAGACAATGAAATCTTTCAAGGAAATCAGTAAATTAGTATATAAGCCACGAGGAAAAGCTACGGTCATTGCACCCGAATTTTTTGACCCAACAGCCGCGCCTGCTAGCGGTGCCGTCAGCGGGCGTGTGGCTTGATATCACCCTGACTTAAACAAACAACAAAACAAAAACGTGTATTTCCAATAAAGTTGGTACATAAGAAATGTAACAGCATTGGTTTTTAAAGACAGCCATGCAACATGTGGTGTTATCATTACACGTGGTGCACATGATGGTGTACTTAACGATGATGCATATCATCATGTGTAATAATGTTGTCATTTTTGTAGTATCATATGCATCATGATGTGTACCAATACGATGGTTTAACAAGGACTGGATTATAAAATGATGTCGAGATGCACAGTACTTAATTGATGATAGATCGAATCCTCTAAGGATATTCGAGAACGCAAAGGAGCTTTCAAGTGCTCAGAAGGTTGATGACGAATACAAAGTAACTTTTGTTTAGAGAGAATAAAATTATACATTTCGTCTAGGTATCAACTGTAACCGCTCTACATATTTCGTTACAAAAAGTTTTCAACTTTTTCATCAAAAGAATATATGAGTTTTGTGTCAGCTGTAGATACAGATAATTTGAATCTTCGTCTTAAAATACAGTACATTTGAAAGGTAAGAATGCAAATAAGGGAACCCAAGAATCAGAAAGACGATTTACAATTGTTTCATAGTCTAATAAATTTTCATTTGAGAGAAGTAATTAACACGTATTATACATATGATATATTTTTGAAACCATTATAACTTAAAAACATGTACTTGACGTTTTCAGTTGTTTTACTTATCCTTAAACGTCCTTAAAAGTTTCATAATGTTTCAACATAGTGTCCTAAAACCTGCCACTGTACCTTCTTCTGCAGCCCTGTACTGCCATTAATTCAATCTCTCCGTTTATCATAACACACAATTCCAAAGCACTAACTCACTTAAAAACCGATATCCATTATACCGCCACATGTACTGAATTTAAACCATGCTTTTCGAACCCTTCAACCTTTGACATAACAGACGGAAGAAAAACACACAAGTGAAGAAAGTAAGTCCATCGCGGGCCCTGTCAACCGAAGCTCTTTGCATTCAAGAGAAGAAATTAAGAACATCTTACGAGTAGATGAGATCTCAGGTCTTCACAAAAGACGTGCGTTCATTTGAAAAGGTCGCCTCTCAGAAAACGATCTTTTCATCTCATGAGCGAGCAGCAAACGAGGCCAATAAAAAGCGAAATAAAAAGTTCACTTGCAGGGAAAATGTTTGCATTAGAGGCGCATGGTCTGCATTTCTGATGAGGTTCTGTAAGGTGAAGTATCGTTCTTCTATTTTAAAGGAAGAGATGCATGAAGCAGGGGATCTATTGTGAGACAATTACAGTTACGTGTTAAAATTACCTTGCTCTAACTAGTCTTGACGATCTAAAATTTACAGTTTTCTTAGTATTTTCTACATCGTAACGTGGCGAAAACATTTAATAAATTTTTTTATAGAAAGCGATTATGTCTCTTTTCTTTGGCCTGGCCGTCCTAGTCCATTTGGTTGAGTTGCTGTGGTAACTCATTATTTATAATTAAAGCATGAATAATATAGCAATATGCAATGAAACAGAAGAGGTAACTGGACTCAAATATCGTTTTCATTTTCCACTTATTTTTGATTCATGCAAAAAATGAAAAAATAAAAATGAAAACAGTACTGTATATTACCATTTATCTATCCAAGGATTAAGTCCTAAAAACATTATCTGAAATTTTAAGATAATGACATCGTGCATTGTTGTTTGAAATATTTTGGTGGGTAGTGGAGGGGACAGGGCAAGAAGGGAACTTTTTTCTCTAGACCAGGGGTTTCTAACTAGTGGGTCGCAACTCCTAGGGGGGGGTCACGGACAGGGTGCGGCAACATAACTTCCTTTTTTTGGAAGGGACTTCTTTTGAAAAAAGGAAGTTATGTTGCCGCACCCTGTAGCTTTGGCAGGGGGTCACGTAGCCTTGCTAGGAATGGCTTAGGATAATATCAATTTCAATCCATCAATTACGTTTTTTAAAGATAATCTTACAGAATTTTTATTCTTGTTTCAGTGCAAAAAATTTGTGTGTGACTGTTGATAGAAGGTGGACTTTTGGGTTTCAAGTTTTTTCATCAGGGGTCATGGGGCGAAAAAGTTGGAAGCCACTGTAGTCTAAACGCATTTGGTGATGCAGTAAGTAGTACCCAGTATGTGTAGAGCATAATGTGTAAAAAAATGCCAGTGTGTACCATTACCAGAATTATGCACATACATTTATACACATACCATTTACGCATGTACCCCTACAATAATTGATACAGCACTTGCTATACATAACGACGAAGTACATTCATATTTGAAATGGTATCATTGACATAGTATCGTTGAATATATGAACAATTTCTCTGATTCAAAGTATGTGAAGGACAAAATAACAATTGCATCCTCAGAATATCAAAAATATTACTCTATAGTTCACGGGTATGAAAAAGACACGATAGATCATATAAAAATCCTTTGCATGACAGTTTTGATTTAATTTTGATACATTTAAAGAAAGACTACGATTGTAGAAACGCAATAATGTACGGAATTTCTCTGACCCAATTACTGCTCCTTGTTCTGACCATATCACTATGATAATCTGAATTTATTTGATTTTTTCTACCTAAACTTACGATGAAGAATGTCAGTTATCATTCTTCTCTAACTGTGGTGAAAATACGGTGCGGTCTCGTAGAAATACAAACCATTTTAAGAAGCAAACGACTATTTCTAAAGTACTGAGTCTAAGTCACGAGTCGATCATGGGTAATTATATCAATTTTTAATAGAGATTCTTCCTGAAAAATGTTGCTTCTTTATTTCCTTCAAAATTATTTTGAAAAAATAGGTGATGTCAAGTGAATGCTTCTGGACGAAACATTAAATGGTTTTATATGAATATTAAAAAAAGCAGGGGAGGAAAGAGAAGCTGGTCGTAGGAATGCATAGTTCACTAGTCTCCGTCCGAGTGCAAATATCCTGAAAGTCAAAAGTTTTTTATAATGTATTGAGAAAAATTCAGCTCCAGAGTTGCAAAACCGCCTTTGAACAGATAGACTCGTTCAGTTTGTTTGTTTGTTTGTTCTCATTCGTTTGATTGGATTTTAATCCTTTTTTTTCAAATTGATTGATCTTGGTCGTTGATAAATGGTGGCTTTGGCTGGACTTTGAAGTGGGGACGGAATTGAATGAAGAAAATAATCGGTATGGAGAAACACGGAAAAAATCCTAAGAAAAATTGAATTCGGAGCAGGGAATTGGAAAGATAAAGAATCTATCATAGAATCTTTCTACGAAGGGAAATTTTTATGCATTGAAAGGACTAGTAATTGGAATAAAATTGCTTTAAAACCGTAAAGATGTCTTCTGACTTCCTAGTTCGTTTTCTAACTGACACAACGTTTATTTTAGCAATAAGCAATAGAACTGTGGCAGCACACATGTATTTTCTAGTTAATAAATGTCTTAAATAATAGCTGCTCCATTCCATTCAATATAAATGATTGTAGCTGATGAGAGTTCATAAATAATGTCCTAGAAGAATTTCCAAAATGTGCTTAAAAACATGTACTTGGCCACAGTGATATTAATAAGAAGTATTATAGTGTGCTGGTCCATTCAAAGAAGATGAAAGAAGTAGAAGAAAATTGAGAATTTACAATAAAATTAATATATGAATAAGCTGTAAAAAGCAAAATTTTCAAAATAAGATAAAGCGATCAGCTTTTCTGTAGCATCTTTCAGAAAAGCAACCCCTTATCATAATTGTCTCTCAATTTTATCAAATATTTTTAATGCTTTTTTTGCGTGTTTTTTTTTGTGCGTAGGTGAACATGTCGTAATAAACGTAATCGTTATCTATCTCATGGATAAAACCTGCAAAGAGAACCGAAAAAAGAGTAATTTCAGATTAGATTTTATTAATTATTAAGTTTTATCATGAACACAGTATTACGAAAATAAATGTATTTAAGAGAGTCGTGTTAATTATTTATATCGTAGCTGACGAAGGATTTGCCATTTGAAGCGTCATATTAAAGAAATTTCTTTAGCCTTAGTAACAACGCTAGTGTGTTGTGAATAAAGTACAATGAAAGGCATTCGTTATTAATTAATATTCGAACAAAGTATGCCATAAAAACAAGTTACAAAACGCTTCATAACAAAAGAACCTTCAGAAAATATTGGTAGAGAACCCCGAGCTCATCATAGCTTTTGTTTATGCATTCCGTGATTCCTCTTCAAAATTTCGAATGCTGCTGACAACAGTTGTGACTTGCAAATGTTTTTTAATCAATTACTCATTGCTATTCATTTATCGATTGTAGTGTTCATTCATTCAATATGAATTTTTTCAACAATTGTATGGTCATTTATACTTATGTTTATACTATTTATATTTTCATTTATTATAAGTAGAATGTTGCTACATTGACCAGTTGAGACTTGGGACAATTATTTCATGTATTACAGTACCTGAGTTGCATTGCAGTTACAGATGAACCTCCTGAAATTCAAATAGGATTTTGACACAAAATCTCTAATTTTAATCAAGAAATTTCTGAAGCTGCGAGTGAAAATCGCTGTTCATTGCAACAATAAGTAGGTTCTGTTCTGTTTCTAGGTTGCAGCAAAATACTTGACTGCTGCTTCATAATATGACCTAAATTAAAACTTAATTGTAAGTGTCAGAGTGAGTTTCCTCCCCGCTCCCCCCGGTGGGGTTAAGTTTAGCTACACACAGTATACTGTGTTAACACACACAGTTTTAACACAGTACATGTACTGTGTTAAAATAATCTCTCACATTTGTAGGCTTAATAAAAACTTAATTGAGTTATGAAAAAAAATTATTCTATTTATTTGAAAAACATATTCGTTCTATTTTTTGGTTTCGTGTACACATTTCCTGTTCTTCACTCCATTACGCATGTATTGAACTTACAAACAAGTCTGTTCATTTTACCGTACCCTGTGTAATATGTCTCCAGTAGCCGTCCAAAAGTCTATCAGGAATTCTCAAAACAAAGTTATCAATTCCACAAGGTGATATTTTCCTTCACTGGATTCAAGAAAGTTTTATGGTCAGTCAGGCTTCTTCCCACGTTAAGAAATAAGGCAAACCATTTGAAAAATATTGCCGGAAAAAGCTCTGTCTCTTAATTATTATGAAGAAATTACACGTTTGTGCTAATAGAATTTTGTAAGGAAATTTAAAGGTATAACGCATAAAGCATGAAGGAAATTTATACATTTTAAAATGTATGTATATTGTGGCCTTCATTAACTTTTTTGTTCCAGATTCTCGTCTCAAATACAACCAGAAGAATGAGTCGTAAAGAAGATTATCCTTCACGTGAATAAGTGTTGTGCTAAATAACTTATTCGTGTTTGAAGATAAACATCAGAAACACGAAGGAAAATATGTATAAGTGAAGGGTAAGACTTGTCACGCTGGGTCATGTGGGGCACGTAGGTCCTAATTCACGAACTTTTCATGTAGGTCGGACTCATTATTATGCACTAATTGAGTAGTTATTATCTATGATGAAGTTTTAATCATGTACAAACTTAGTAGTTGTGTACAACAGAGTTTTTATCATGTACGAATTGAGTAATTATTATGTTTTACGAAGTTTTTATCAAACATAAATTAGTAGTTATTATGTACGATGAAACTATCATGTGACATCATTAGAGATTTCTTGCTTTGTTGATATACAAATTTCCTCGTATTTATTTCACATGAACATTGCCGGGTTCGTGAGTCTCACCGTCTTGTGTGTCATCTACAATTTAAAGTTTCACGTTTTGAATATTTCCCAATACTTAAGACTTTAGTTTAGAACTTTCAATCAATTTTCCCCAAATGAACGTGGCTTACATGAATATAAAATTCAAAAAACAAATATGTTCATGGTAGTAGCTACTCATTTGCATCAAAGCCATTAACTTGTTGAATGAATTCATATCTGCACCCCTCACGTTGTCCGTCTTCTGTTTGCAGAACATGATTAACGTTAAAGCGACGCCATTGATATCGAATCTCTGTATCAGGGAGAATTGTTTGCCTGCAGAAAACGTCTGTGCTCTGGAGAGGTAGAAAATTTTTACATGTAGCAAACCTTCAAGGAATCGGAACTAGAGTTGGAGCCAAAGCTGTTTGTTGGGCTTTGAAGTCTGAGTTAATTTAGCGCTCTAGGAATTTTCAAAGCAGTACTCACAACAACATCGTATTTATTCTTCTTCGACGATTTGCAGCTTAAAAAGCTAAAACAATCTCAGGTGGTATTTCCGAGTCGATTTTGAGACGCTTGGTATTGCTAGATTCTAGCGAATATTATACACTGGAGAGACTACGGTGGTTCGATACGGAGTTAAATTATTTCATCATTTCATTTGAACCATAGCCGTGTCAGTAGCACTACAGAGCAGCAAGTTTTCAAAAAGTCATCTCTATATTCAAAAATTCTTCAAACGATAACTTACGTCCACTGTAGGATTTCTTGCAATGTCTTCTGTTGTTGAAGTATATATTCTTTAACCGCATACGCATCGTCATGAGTAACAAATGCACACTGAATTCTGTATAGAATCAGTTTGGTTCGTAATCGGTATGATCTCAACCGATGTTCCATGCATGGGTGCACAAAATTTTCTTTTCAGTAACGCGATTTTTAACGTCCACGAGAACAACCAGCCCCTCACATGTCATGTTAGCCTCCTAACAGCCTGAACAAAATTATTTATTCGACCTGAACGTCGAAGGAAGGGAGACTTGAACTAACGCACACGGAATTTGATTCCACGTGTCTTTAATATTGCAATACAGTAGTAAATAACAAACGTGGTGCGCATTTGCGTAGTTGTATGAGCCTCATGAGTAGTCTTTGCTGTGTAAATAGAAGTGAAGATTTTTGAGGTAAAGAAAATATGAGCAGCCAGTGTCTGTTGAAGTCCTCTTCAAGCCACCATGCTATTGCAAATCTGTGCAAAATATTTACTCTAGGTTTCACCTTTTGTATTTAAAAAATTTACGTCATATAAATGAGTGCTAATATTCTTAAGCAGAGGTCTACAACGACTACGAAACTGATGAAAAAACTGCAATCAAAGAACTTCAAAAATTAGAACATGAACGGCATGTTGACAATTGTCCCGAAAAACTGCTTTAACAACTGGCTACCGTGTTGATTTGGAGGGAAAAACGCTAGGACTTACTGTATCGAATTCTTTGATACATCAGCAGTTTTTAAATGTGCATTAAAATAGCTTCCTTTGCAGACCCAGTGAGCAGATGAAAAGTTGCTACTATTTTTTTATGTTCACTCCATTTTCCTCTGAGATATATTGCACCCATTGCACATTAAAGAACATATTAAAAAGCATATCAAACACTCTATTAAATAACACATTAAATAAGAATTATTTATGTTGATCAGCCACAGCTGGCTACACCAATATGAAGGCGAGAAACAGCTGGACAGATCGTGATGTTGATGTTTGATGGAGACATACTTTGTTCCTTCATCCAGTACAGTTTGTGATAGGATTGCTCAACTATTTAATATGCATGAGTTCTTTCTCAGGGCAACATTAGCAAGGGTCGATATGATCCATGACTTCTTTGTCAACATTGAATTGCCAATTGGCCTCCCATTACATCCGTAACTGGAATTGAGAAAATTGAAAGCTGGCCTGCCTCTATTACTTTATTGAGGTTAATATCACTTCTGTGCTGTGTCTTCAGATGAAAATATTGTATTTAGAAATGCTTTTCTACAATATAACTAACACTTGAATAGTAGTGAGTATAAGAGATTCGCTTTCAAGCAGAGCACGTACGTATTTGTTGCATGTATCACGACATAAATCATGTGTTGCATCAATGTACGTCGCATTCTTAATTATTTTGTGTATTTTGGTAAACCGAAGAAAATCAAGCTTTAATTTTTATATGGAGTTAAGTGAGAAATTTGCACGAGAAGAGCCGCACCAGAGCAATTGCCAATGTTACAAATCATCATTCACATACCGTGCAGTAATGGAATTTCTATTAACAAATACCTCTTTTTTGAAGTTGTGTTACTGACTGTCATGACAAGCTACGTCTGCCTCTTACTTCCACATTGCCTTATCAGATTTACAGGATTTTTTAGGAGTCAGGCTTTGGAAAAGTAGCTCACCTTGTACTGAGTTCCAATAACTTGTAATTTAAGAAGAATAACCGTGCAACTCACCACCAATAACTTGACTCCCCATAACGGAGATCTTACTTCACAACGGTCGATAACGGAACTACAACGTGCGGCAACACAACTTCCTTTTTTGAAAGGAACTTCCTTTGAAAAACGGAGATTATTTTGCCGCATTTTATACTAAACGCTCCAGAGCAGAATCTCGATCTGGCAGTTCTTAACCCTAGAACCACAATGCCGGGTGATTTTCTCCCGATTCTCCTAGGTTACCACGTAGTTCAGTATGAAGAAAGCGTGGGAACCAGCTGGCCGCCTGTGTACCCGCAGGGTTGTGTGAGATATCGTGAAGGGTGGGTGTGCGCTCCGGCTCCGCCGCCTGGAATTTCCACGGTGAGGGGAAAACCGTGATTTCGGGAGAATTTCTCCCGACGATGTGGTGAACGTTAGACATTTTAC
>VCRD01002127.1:70713-87647 GCA_006783055.1 Trinorchestia longiramus
TTATTTTCAATAGATTAATTGGTTTTACATTTCAAGAAGTTGATTGGCAAACTCAATTTTACATTTTGCAGAGCTTCATCAATTGAAATCATAGAGACACATGAGCCAAAAAATCGATTTAAATTTCATTCAGTTACAATGCCAGATATTTATTATCGAATGCTAAAACCTTCAAGACTCAATTTAAAATGACGGCTCTAAAATTTTATATTCCCTTCATTTTGTCTGCTGCGTTAATATCTTGCTTTGAACGCGAGCTAGAAGGCAACCTACGAACAATAATCTGTGTTACTAATTAATCTTGTCGGTCTCATCAAAATTATTACCTTGTTTAAGAACCTGCTGGACCTGGCGAATTATGAGCAATTTATGTCCCATAATGACACGCATTAGAAAATCCATAATATTCAAAGCATCTCATCGCCCAATATTCAATGTCATGAACAGTCAATATTATACCTGCAGGAATTATATCATAGATAGTCATTATTATATATGAGGGATTATGTTACAGATAGTCAGTATTATACTTGCAGAAATTCTCAATTTTTGCAGAATCTCGACGCCACACCGACGATCCATTGCTGCTCAATTGCTTCTTTAGTCAATTCTAGGGCAATAAACTGATTCAAATGAGGTTCAGATCCGGAAAATGTTTAAAAGACAGTTACTGAATAAAATTTGGTTCTAGCAATTCAAGTCCAAGTTTTCTAGAAATTTTAATTTTGAATGTTGAAGCGGCATCTTTAAAACAACGTTTCAACGTTGAAATAGGCTAATAAGCAGGTTAATGAAACAGACCAATGAAAAAGAGTAATGAAACAGGTTAATGAAACAGGCTGATGAAAAAGAGTAATGAAACAGGTTAATGAAACAGACTAATGAAAAAGAGTAATGAAAAAGAGTAATGAAATAGGCTAATGAAAAAGAGTAATGAAACAGGCTATTGAAACAGGCTGATGAAACAAGCTATTCATTGAGTGACCAGTTTACGTGTCTCCGTTGCAAGGCATTTACACTATACATTTGTTGAAAAAATGCATTTATTAATAATTACGTTTAAATGAAACTACGTAAGGAAGCTTAAAATATTTAACAATCCCTGAATTATTAGCATGAGTGTCGTTAACTCAGAGAGAATTTAATTAATGAATAACTTTATTTGTCCAAGGAAGCCGTATATAAAACACTCCATTTATAATAATTTCACAACTGTTATACTGCGTGATGCAAAAATGTTGAAACTTTGAAATTAATAGCATTTACTTACTGATTTGCATAATTCACGAGTGTGGGGACAGCTAATTGATAATTCAAGTTTATACATTAATCACTCTATTCAATGATCTTCATCTTTCAGTAGAGTGTATAGTAATAACAAAATCTAAGCTCCGGACCTAGAGGTGCCACTTAACACGGGCCCAAGAACGTTACGCTACCAATGTACCTAATATTCGGTGCCTGCATTCACTTCTCCCTCTCAAGCCTTACCTTGAAAGCGAAAAAGAAGAGGTGTGCGCTGCAGTGCTGATGGTGTTAGTGTGTAAGACGATGAGTGATCTATCATCATAATATCAGGCCACATGAGGTGAACTGATGTAACGATGAGCAGCCCAATAAAGTGAAGACGATTGTGGAGTTCTGAACACCCTGGCATGACGTCGACGCTGATGGATCAGAACTGATAGATTTGAATGACGAAGAAGAGTCGGAGAATCAGAGATGCTGGAAACTGGAGAGAGTGAGAAAAAAGTTCATGAAGTTTGGAAAAGTTTGGAAATGTTTCATGGAATCTGCGAAAATCCTAAAAAAAACTTGATGATGTGTGGTAAAAATCTTATGGGATGTATGTGATGGTAAGGAAAAGTCAAAAATACAGATGTATTCACACTTTAAGCTTGTTCTAAGAAGTCTACGGTTTAGGTATTGTCACATCCTGTGGTGAGATTAAATGTGATCAAATGCATTGTTATACGTTGAAGTTATAATCCATTTGTGTTCACTAAAATAACCAACAATTCCCTGTTAAATTATGAGAGGAGAGATTTTCATTTATATGCCTATACGACGAGCTCTAATTGGATATAAAGTATGATACGTAGCTCAATTGATTGGATTCTGTATACGATATGCCTCTATTTCACCAGACATTGTGAATGAAGACTCCATCGAGAGCAAGTTCTCTCCAATGGTTTCTACAAGTTCTCAACTTAATTTTCATGTCTAATCAGCACTTGTGTATCACCGGAAGTACTATGACCGTGTGAAGGAGGGAAAGGGTTGGACTTCGTTCAGAACTCCAAACACTTCTTCAATCAATGAGAACTCAGCATTGAACTGCTGCGTCATGGTCCAGCCAAAGACCCCAACTTTTCAATGAGAAAAACACCTTTTTTTCGGAGATATTCTTGTTTGTGCACCTGGAGTTCATTACAGGCCAAACACGTGCATGATGTAGCTGAAATCCAGTGGGATGTATGTGCCTCTAGTTCTTTGCACCACTCACTCAGCATCCTCCCATAAAGATACACGGCAAATTGTTTTAAAATACAATATCTAATAATTTTAGCTTCTGACATGATATAATAAAACTTCAAAGGAGTCTGTAAGTGATTAGTTACTGCGCCTGTGTAAAGTGAGTTTTATGATTAAATGTTGTTGCTGAGTAGAAATCTATACTTTCATCAGATAATATAGGGCAATAACAGCTTAAACAGAACAATAACAGCTTAAACAGAGTAATAACAACTGAAACAGGATACCTGTAAATATTTAATCATTCATATTCGGATAATGATTCAATTATTTTGGTATAACTAAAAGTTTGTGTAATGAGTATACGTAGAGATAATTGAGATAAATTTTATGCGTCCCGATGCTTGGGAATATTTATAATTATTGCCTCATATATGTGAGAAGAATTTTACTTGTTTGCGTTGTTTAAAAGATGAAGCGACGCATTTCTTTGTATTGCTTGTTTACAAGAAATAGGGTAAGGAAATTTTTTGCTCACATGGAGAAATGCATTACATGATTTCAAGAATTTTTTAGCTATTTCCTGCCTAATAAAAATAGTGAAACCATAAGTTGCAGGAAAATATACATAATAAATAAATTCAGTAGGAAATGACCGGGAAGCTTTATAAAATAACAAACTTGTAATAATAAACGTAACAAGAACAATAACGTCGATAATAAACAGAATGAGACCAGAAATAACAATGAGAATGAAAATATTAATGAGAATATAGATGAAGTTGACGAAGAAAATCAGAGGAATCTTCTGAAAAATAATAAAAATGAGATTGACATGGAAATGGACACACAATTTAAATGAGGTTTAGGAAAATAGGACGAAGACCGCACATCAAAATAACAAGAAGAATAAAGCAGGGATATGAGGAAAAGTAGAAATAACTGTAGTAATTAGATATTCGAAACGAAAGAAAAAATTTAATATGTGAACGAACACAAATTGATTAATGAACACATACGTTCACTTTAATACTTTTATCGACAAAATAAATAGATATTTATCATATGCTTGAACATGAACATTACTATAAATAACGTGTAAGACTGGAGTTGGTAGAATACAATAAATAAAAAACGAGAGATTCAATAGTGGGTCCTGGCACAGAGAGAAGTTGCTATGGAAAGCCGGTCACATAACGGATGTTTTAATTTTTTCTGATACACAGCCGAGAACTGAGTCTTTCAAGGCAATAAAATAGAAGACAGACAGAAATAACAAGTACTCGAGGGCATTTACATGAGACGCAAGCAGTTCACTTGGGAGTGGTGAAGGAAAAAAGCAGTTGATAAATCCTGTACATGGGACAAAGTCTCAACAGATCCTGGCTAGTACTTGTTGATGATGTTACTTAAAAGAGGACAGCAATGTGCAGACAACACATGTGCAGACAACACATGTGCAGACAACAAATGCATAGACAACGCATGTTCCTCAAGTGCCTGCATTGCTCACATCATTCTCTTCTCACCGAACACAAGTTCCTCAAGTGCCTGCATTGCTCACATCATTCTCTTCTCACCGAACACAAGTTCCTCAAGTGCCTGCATTGCTCACATCATTCTCTTCTCACCGACCACATGTTCCTCAAGTGTCTGCATTGCTCACATCATTCTCTTCTCACCGACCACATGTTCCTCAAGTGCCTGCATTGCTCACATCATTCTCTTATGGTCAACGCATTTGCCGGCAGCTAAACAACACAAAGGCGTCTATGAGAGCAGGAGGGTGTAACCTGTTAAGCGAGACAACTTCTTTCAAAAATCTGGAGGTCATCCATGAAGTCGCAGGTTAGTTGGTCGTGCGAAGCCTAATGGAAGGCTAATTGAGTCAAACTATGTACGGGTAATGGGAAATCTCATCGTACTAAAGCGATTGATTATTTGCTCTCAACTGGTAGTATATTATTGGTACAATAGGAACAATGAACAAAGGTTATGTACCTTATAATGTGGAAGTCATCATACAAGTATTTGAATGGCTTCAGATTGCATTAAACGGCTACAACATGCGTAGTAATTGAGTTTTTTACAAAATATCGCGCGGTTGATTCATAGCATGCATTGAGCAACATCAAATGGGGTCTGCATGTCTATGTATATCTGAGAATTTATTGAATTAGATTAAAATAAAATTGCTGATGAAGTTTAGGTAACTAAACATGTAAATACTAATAAAATGACAGGCAGCAGATCGAATAATGAACTGTAGATTTTAAGTTATGAGGCTTAAATCAAAGGAGGCAAGCTATTGGGATCAAAACAAATGATTTTATTTTATCAAAGGGAATTCAAACATTGAACTGTAGTTAAGATTATGTAGTTGGTTACCGTGCATTTAATTATGCGATTTACAACATAATAGACTATAATCTATATGTTGGCAATCATGCTGACGTTCAAACGAATCACGCTCCGCTAACAAGAGTGGATTCAGATCCTTTATACCAGAGTATAAAGGATCTTAGATGAACTATATTTATCCTAACGTTTATTTTCTATGCACGTAATTTTTTTCGGGATGCTGTTGGATTCAAAGTAGTTTTCTCAGCTGAAAAATTGGCCTTCACTATATTTTCAGAAATCGTGTGTATTCAAAAGATTGGTCCTTTACGACTCATAAAAGTTGAGATTTTTCTCAATTTGCTGAATGAAAAATTAGGGAATTTTAGACCATGGTATACGCGACATTCTGTTAACTTTAACTTCTTTTAGCTGAGTCATCAGTAGAACAACAACTTCAGTCATCAATAGAACAACCTCTGCCTTAGAGAAATAGCATTATCCGAACTCAAAATCCTGGACTACTTGACGTAAGAAAACTAGCACTACTTCAACTAAATACATTAGCTCCACTTCAAATAAAAAAGTAGCATTACAACTTAAAAAACTAGTACTACGACAGCTCAAAATTGGTCTTACCTTAACTCAAAAAGCTAGTCCTGCCACAACTCACTAGTCTCACTACAATTCAAAATCAGCCTTAAAAGCATAAAAAACGCCCTACCTCAGCTCGAGTGTCTGAACATCCAATTTCTCTCTTGCATGGCCCGTGATACCAGACCACTGTACTTAGCATACTCAATAAATCTTGGCCAAGCTAAAACTCAAAGTCCATTAAAGTGTTTTGTTATCCAGTAGACAGGTCTGGACAGGTTCAGCGAACTTCTCCTTGACTTTTTAGACACGACAGCACCACGAAATACATAAACTTTACCACAAACTCTGGTACTATTTTCAGCCATTTTTGATACACCTCTCTTTTAATTGACTGCTATTGTGGGGGTCCTTTCGTGAGAACTTCTATTGCAAATGACAACTTTTATCCACACATTATTATTTGTTTAAGTCATCTGACTTCATTAATGGTTAATAATGACAGTTCGACGGTTTAGTACTCTGTACATTCCGCAATCCTCAAGCATTCACTTTGTTATGTAACAATAACCTCAGTGAACGGTTTGTTTTCATTTAGTTCTGTGAGTCAAGTCTGTGTGATATGGTGGTCCTCCATGTGAGGCGCTTCGTGTCACAAGGGCGAAGACGCCACCATCTAAGAAATCGATTTTCTATGGTACCATAATCTCACAGCCGAGCTTGATTTAGTAGATAACCGACAAAATGAGACCAAGGACACATTCACATGTATATAATTAATTATGTTACGGGAATTTCCATTTTGCAAACTTCGAATGGCAATTACTCAAAACATGTTTTTCACATCTTCGCCTTTGTGGCACGCAAGGCCACATAAATAGTAGCGTGCCACCAATGCTGCATGAAACTCATGGATTCTGACAAACCCAAGGAAGGCATTTTTCGTTCATGCTTTAAATAATACGGTGACACGAGGCAGCATCTTGTCGAAAATAAGTACGTGAGAAATGATGCTCAAAATCCTTTAGGAACCCATGCAATTATGCTTGGGGTCCAATCTCCAGACAGATATTCCCAACTTCGCTAAGTCTATCCTGCAGGTAAGTCAATCAGCAGAATATTATAATCATTATTGCAAAAGATTCTCTTGCCGTGGTAAAGTCTGTATCTCTTCTATTCAATTAGTATTTTTCCCATAACAACACCTTGGAACACTGTTAAGCTGTTGTTGAAGACCTTCGAGGTACTGTGAGTTATATCAGGTTCTCTGCGCTCAAGCACTCGAGGAGCACGAGTCTCGTTGATGAGAGACGACGGCGCCGATGCACTTGGATTTACGGTAATGTATTTTCAGGAATTAAAAATGTTAAACCCAAGTTTGGGGACAGGAATGTTCGGGTAGGTATGTGTATTCGCAGTTTGTGGGTGCGGTGCCATACAAATGATGATAACTGAATAGAGGTAAATAAAGATAAATTAGATTAAAAAGATAAACAAAAGGTAAAATGTCTAGCACTAAATAAAAATCACGAAAAATTAGTGTTTCTCAGAATCCATTCTCCCAGATCGGGGTTAGGATGGATGCGTAATTTTTACAACAAAGTTCTCACAAAACTCCTGAATTTTTTTACTATATGTATAAGAAAAATATCATCTCATAGAACAAAAATTTGCACATATAACAGTAAACTTTAAAATAAAGACATGAACAAATCTTAGACAAAACATTAACACTCAGATGTTAAAGTTTTTTTTTTGTAGGTCGTATTCAAAAATATGACAGTAAAGGAAGTTAAACTTAGAGGATAAATACTAGTTACTATAATAGTTGAAGAGATAACAACAACAATAAATAGAACAAAGTCACATGCTTCGATCGAAAAATTAACTTTCAATATCTGGACTCATAAAATAAGATATACGGAAAAATAAACTTGTATTTACAAATTATAATAGTTCTACTAGTTGTTGGGGATATCATTTAAAACAACTTAACCATATGTAGACTGAAAACTCGCACTAATCTTCCGTGATCAAATGTAGTCAGACGTTAAAACAAACAAATCTAAAATCTGTCAAGCAAAGAGGGGGATTGCACTTTTTCACTTGAGATTAAACAACAGAATAGGAAACAGAAAGAAGTGGCAAGCCAGTAGAGACTTGCATGATGCTCTGTCTCACGTGTACAAGAATTCTTGTGGTGAGTCCATGCCATCAGCCGTGCACAGGGAGTGCCAATGGCGCAGTACATGCAAATGCAAATTTCAATGTGAATTTAAAAGTAAATGTAGATGTAAATGTAGATGCATGGCCGTTCATGAGTTTGTCTTTCGAATTAAACAATGAGTTCATCCGTTAGTATTAACTCGAACCATTGTAAAATCAATGGTTCATAGAAGCGATTGTGCAATAGAAGTATCATAATTATTGCTTGCGTTGAATTATATGTATTAGTATTTAATCACCTTTATGTCTGCTATCTCTATAACTATTGTTTTTACGTCAGTTATCTTTATGACAGTTATCTTTATGGCTGTTATCTTTATGACAGTTATCTTAATGGCTATTATCTATATGACAGTTATCTTTATGGCTATTATCTTTATGACAATTATCTTCATGTGTATGACAGTTATCTTTATGGCTATTATCTTTATGACAGTTATCTTTATGGCTGTTATGTCCTCGGAAAACGATCGAAATTTAGAGTTCTGAAAATATCGTCCTCGTATTTATTACCATATGAAGATTCAGCCACGCAATTCAAGAGTAATTCTTGTACATGTAAAATTCATGTGTACTTCACAATGCTGGTTGTGTGCGCATCAACATATTTATGTGTGCAATCAAAAACTTACTTAGTATTTATTACATAGCACCAAGTGTCGACAATATATGAGTACTTATGAAGTCAAATGTTAATGAAAAACAATATTCGTATATGCAGTTCACGATAAAAGTTGTATACGACACATGATAACTCATGTTAACCGTTTTAATTCATGCTGGCGATTCATCACCAATAATTCCCTACTTCAATCCACTTATCTCGATTATTTTGATATGGAAAGCACGTAAGTTTAAAAATACTGCTAAATCTGATGTGTTTGAATGTAATTCAGATGTTGATGTTCATTTGAGTGTCGTAGAAGTCGTCCATGCAGGTTTAATATTTGCCCGATTTTAAGATAAATAATATGGGGTGTCCATAAAGTCTCTTGTAAAAGTCTTTCATGAAGTCTCAACAGCACCTTTTCCACAAACAGGATCCCTGAAATATACAAACCCAAAATGTGATTGAAAACTTTAATAAACATTAAATACAATAGAACAAATTTGAATAAAATATCTTATCAATTACATTTACAATAAATTTTTCAAATGATAAAGAGACTTTATGGACAGCCTAGGGTGCGTTGGAGTACGGATTTATAAGTAGGACTGCCTAATTTATATCAACATTCTTCAGGGAAAAGGCTGAAGAATATTCACATTCCAGCATATGCACACCAATATATATATATATATACATATATATACACATAGACATATTTCATGAATATATATTTTGATTATTTATGAAGATTAAGTTTCATGTTTAGATATCACATGGAACAGAAGTTAAAAAAGAACAGTCAGGTCAGACGTAAAGTCAGAAGTCTAGAAGTTAAGCCAAAAGTTAAGAAGTTAAATTAAAAACCAAGAAGTCAGGCATAGTTTACGACATTTCTCTTGATCAGTTGTCGTAGAACATGTGTTCTTCAATTTACCCTGTAAATTACGTAACTGCCAAGTATTTACTTAGTTATGTAATGGCAACCTCAGTGAACAGTTGGTTTTAATCTAATTCTGAAGGTCAAGTTTGTGTGACATGGTGGACTACCTTCAAGTCTCCCGTGAAACAAATTTCAAGAGAGTTGACTTACAGGTACTCGAAATACAGGTTCTGAGGTCGTACAGGTTTGAGGTGGAACAGGTCTCTGGGACTGCAGTCACGCGAGCGAAGACCTCTCCTCTGACTGCAGGTCGTAGAGTGACCATATACATACCTGCATGCAGTCCTGGCATGCACGTATAAGTGCTGGTGGTTGTCAGACAGGTTGTGCCGACGCATGCGTATAGGAGTGCCGGTATGTGGGTTCATAATTATGGTCACTGACGGTCGAGCTTTCAGTACTCCTTACCTGTGATTAGAGATAATTTATTTATTAGTAGGACATTGATGTATGTCGTTAAAGAGTGATCGGTTCGATCAAGGAGTGGTCGGTGTGATTGAAGAGTGGTCGGTGTTTGTCAAAGAGTGGTCGATGTGATCAAAGAGTGGTCGGTGTGCTCAAAGAATGTTAGGTATTATGAAAGAGTGGTCGGTGTGATTAAAGAGTGATCGGTGTTATCAAAGAGTGGTTGGTGTGATCAAAGAGTGTTAGGTATTATTAAAGAGTGGTCGGTGTGATCAAAGAGTGTTAGGTATTATTAAAGAATGGTCGGTGTGATTAAAGAGTGATCGGTGTTATCAAAGAGTGGTTGGTGTGATCAAAGAGTGTTAGGTATTATTAAAGAGTGGTCGGTGTGATCAAAGAGTGGTCGGTTAAAGCTGGTCAAAATAGTACTAATCCCTCTTCCACCAGTACTCTTCGACTACTATCACTACTACTACTACCTCCTGCACATCAGCAGAGAAGAAGAGACGAGATGAGAAGATGAGAAGAAGAAGAAGAATACTAGTAAGAAAAAGATCCTTCCTCCTGGTATAAAAATTTCCAATCTTCCTACTCGCAAAAAGAAAAGAAACATAGTTACTTTAATTGGCATAATGATCTTTTGCATCATGTACGTTCGGAATCTATTAAAGGCATTGTTAATACACGCCAAACCTTCTGGGCGCTCTGTGACGCTCTGAAGCATGCAACGACTTAAAGATTGAAATGGAGGAAGTCGTAGCATCTGTTGGGTTCATTTATATGTCTTTCCACGATCAATTCTACAGGATTTGAAATGCACAATCACTAAATTAAGCCTGGGAAAAATATACAACTATCAAACTTAAAAAAAATCATTAGAAGGGGGATATATTCATTGAAATAGAGAGAACACGGGACGAAAACAGTAAACATAATTTAACATCAATCTCAATTGAACATAAATTTCTGAGACATTGTATCTCTTAATAAAATCGTCGGCATTAATTAAGGAAGCAGCGAGAAGGAATTATGGACGTCTAGGAGGAACATTTCTTGACCTGTAGCATGGATGCGTCAGGAATAAAAAAGGACAGAAGCATTGATCGTTAAATTTATGGCCATAAAGTATTACATTTTGTCCCTGGTGTTGTAAATCCCTAGAAAAATCTTCCTGCTGCATGGAACTCATATAATAAAAAATAAATATAAGCTTCGTAGAATATATGTATAACTCTCTTCAAATAAAACTAAGCTGAATAATTAGAATCAAACTGAAATCCTTGGCATAACTTAGCATTTGAGTCTGTGAAGGGCAAGAAAGCAATTATAATTTTTTTGAGGCTTCAGACCTTGACTTCTGCAATTCAAGTTCTGGAGTCCATGGAAGAACAAGGATGGCAGTAAGATAGGGAGAAACACGGCGCTTTACCATGAAATGCTCGTCTGACACACTGGAGAACAGGGTAAACTGATCTTTTTGCTAAACATTAATTGATCTCTTTGCTAAACATTCATTGATCTCTTTGCTAAACATTCATTGATCTCTTTGCTAAACATTCATTGATCTCTTTGCTAAACATCAATTGATCTCTTTGCTAAACATTCATTGATCTCTTTGCTAAACATTCATTGATCTCTTTGCTAAACATCAATTGATCTCTTTGCTAAACATCAATTGATCTCTCTACTAAACGGTTCATTGATCTCTCTGCCAAACAGTTAATTGATCGCCTGAAGTTACCCTGGGAAGTTCTTGCAGAGACGGGAGAAACTATATAGAATCTTCACTATTATTCCTCAGCTGAATTACTTTTAACCTTGTTCTCTAAACTATGATAGCTTGCCTAGATCCCAATTGCTTATTATCTTCGTGGACTTCTTCCTGCAATATAGCAATAATTTTAAAACTGATACCGAAATATATCTCTGAATTTCTCTTCTTCTTCTTCAGGTCTGTCTAATTAGTCATGTGTGACCTACAGGAAGGGTAGATTTCAATTCAGATGTCCATAGCTTAGATCCACTGAGGTGGACATCGCAGGCGTCATTCAGATGGACATTAGAGGCAGGTCCTATGAGAGTCATGGGCCCGAGAGCTGCAGAGAAATGTCTCTGTTGGATACGTGACCCATGACTGAAGGACCATTTAAAAAATATTATGCAGTAAAATTCATAACATATAAACACATACATAAAAAAGAAATATGACAAAATATAAACTCTTTCAAAACTAACTAATATTTCAATAAATTTTGCAAGTCTTTCGGGGCCCCTTATGGGTTCTGCACCTTCTTGAAAGATTTCTTTAGGACGCCCTGATCAAAGGCCTTGACTGAGGTGAATATCTGAAGCCTTGACTCAAATTAACATGACAGGGCTTGACTGAAGTGAGTGTTCAGTGAGTGATGACCACTGCAGGATGCAGAAGACACCCGCTTTGTCTTACGATCGACTTTTACAAAGAATACTTGCTGAACTTATCGAAATAATGTGATTACAGCAGCATCACTGCGAGTTTTTCAATTAGTGTTGTTACTCATACTTGTATACTAATACTCACAGCATATTGAGTTAGGATCGATATCAATAATTGCACATTGTGATACCAAACAGAAGAATGAGATGATATTAATGTTTGCTGTTGTGCTAGCACGCTGATTGATGGTGCCCATTAGTCACAATAGATTAGGACGACTCAGATTTTTTCATAAACTTCTGATGCATCGGGACCAATACATGTAAATAATACTTTTCTAGAACAAACTTCTTTTTACTCTCGGAACCACATTATTATTTTTCAAAACACACATTTGATCCTCATTACCCACTTCATTACCCATTCCCCTCTTTTATTCCCCTTTTTTTACAATCAGATACCGCTGAAATAATTCAAAACATCTTACTTCTTCCATGATCTCGCTAGAAAACTTAAATTCTACATTCTTCTTGGAAACTCGAGTTTTATCATACATTCTCAATGCAAATCCGAGTTCAAACCCTCACTGAACACCTTTGAGGCTATGTCCTCATTAAACTATCTCTATATTTCACACTGCTCTATATCTATCCAAATTCATTTACGAATCCCTTCAACATATCATCTTAATCAGCAGTATAAGTATTTTAAGAAAACGAACTGGAAATGCTTTCAAGAACCATCATCCACTCCGATGAGAGCAAGAAATAATTTCCATATGACAACACATGCAATACATAAGCATGCATGGTGGTACTATCTAATCCTACTTCATATCCACACACCTGAAACAGATAACCAACTCATCATATCAAACATACCGTACTTTACTACCTTTTATCATTTATATCCTTTGTGGGATATCATACCACCAAAGTATGATAGAATCTCCATGGAATATCACACTCGTATGTTGAAACACGAAAATAATGACTACTGTCGTGGTATATTGTATAGTATTGTTACAGAGAATCAAAATACACGAAATTGAACGCGCATCACGGCCAGAAAAACTACTTCATCTGTTCTTACATAATTATTCATGAGCTTCAAGGCACCCGGGTTGAAAAAATTGCTTAAAATCTGTGATGGATGAGAAGACCTTCTCTGTTGGATACGTGACCGTACTAGGATAAGACTGACACATGTTTAAACACGTGAAATAAAAACTCTCTTGCACAACTTGCGTAATTTATAGCGAGTAAATTTATGGAAGAGGCAAGATTAGTAAACTAAAAAATTGCTGTTTGGGCGATGGTGAGAATTGGATTAAGAAACTCGGTTGCGTTCAGTTATCCTGAACGTGAGTAACTGTGCAAACAACTTGATTTCAAGGGTATGGAAATGAATATTTATTGTGACGAATACATCAAATGCTGAGTTACCGATACTTTATTATTACCACCATAAATGTAGGCGAGAAAATGCAGAGTGTGAAGACTTTCTTTCTTGAAAGGAACTTCCTTTGAAAAAAGAAAGTTATGTTGTTGCACCCTGTATGGGTTTGAAAGTTACACGTTTATCTACTGTATTGCAACTTACCTCCAAATAAATGTCATGTAAATGTTAATTAAGGTAAATGTCAGGGTACCGGTTTTAATTAACGAGTGTTATGTTAACAGTTTGCAAATTTTTCAATACTATACGCTGACTGATGTACCCAATTTATCAAACAGGTTGAGTTTACTGCCTAGATAGATTGTTGAGGGAGATTGTGGAAACAAGTGGAAACTTCAATTACTGAATGAAAATCAACGAGAAAAAATGTGAAAAAATGAACTAAAAACACACGATTTATGTTCCAAAGTTCGGGCCAGCTCGACAGTTTCCCTTAGAGATTTAAAGGAGAATCCAAAGTTTGGACGATGAATTTTGGATCAACATTTTGTTCGAAATTCCCGAAATTCTTTGAGAATTTCGTCCAGGCTCACCGTACATAAAATGTCGCATCTTACGTCGGTGTTTCCTCGTAGATGGTCTTAAAAATCAGAATAAAAGTAAATGTGATCTCGAGAGCTGTGACCCACGAAGATTAGAGGGGAGGGAGGGTGGTCATCCAGCGAGGACTTCAACACCTCGTTGTCGATGTTCCAAGTAGTCAAAGTGCTCACTAAAGTTCTTTCTTAACTTGAAGTTATTCATACACGTAATTGAAAGTGATGTTTTTTTGTGATGTATTCCTTGGGACTATTACGATTCTTTCTTGGGGATTTTTGTGACTTTTCTTGGAAACTGTGAATGAGCATTACTTAAATATTTATTGATTGAAATGGGAGCTTTGTTGGCAGAATCAAAACTCCCACTGAAATGGCTTTTGATCATTTAAATGATAAAGAATGTCTTGTTATTCAGGCAATAACTGAAAAAGTGCATCTCAATAACAAGACCATCATTGAAGAAATCAAATATTCCTCCCAAAAATCGTTGGAAAATTACCGTAGATGAAAAAACTAATTTTTAATGATCTGTGGCTAATTCTTATTCTAATAATGACCTAGTGATTGTAAATCTATAAAATTTAATAAATTGACAACGTTCAAATATTTTTTTACATTCTGAGCTAAAGATTCATGCAAGACCACGCCTCCACATCACATTTCTTCCTCAGGTAATTATTTCTTAATCAAACACTTGCTGCAAAAATATTTTTTTTGCGTATTAATTAAACAGAGCAAACGAAACGACCTGGATAAAAATTTTAGTAATCAGTTCAGGAACAAATTTCATTGGTAATGCAAAACTGACGAATTTTTATCAGCGTTCATACCAAATTTTGTGATGTCATTTCCTACTTTTCTGCCTAACTACAATTTCAACTTTAATTGAAGCGCCGGCTTCCATGCAGTGATGTCGAGACAAATTTATGCCGTCAATTAACTTGTAACCGCAGATTTTTACCATGTAATTAAAACGGTCCTTACCTTTACTTCAGTATTCTGAATTCATAAATTCTGTGACTAATTCAAAATGTGTTCTGCTCTCAAGTTAGGAGTACGTCTCTTCATCGTGTGTGACGTGTGTGGACAGTGACATTTCACTTCAGTTCTGAGCAGAAAGTGACTGTTGTACAGCGGCATTTCCTGCACGTAAATATGTATTTTACAACGAGATAGGTATTTAATTCTCTAGCTATACTAAAGAGCCGAATTATACTAATTTATGGATCAACGCAGGGTGGAGTATCAAACTTTTTTTATGAAATTTACTTACATTATAAATACAATTTAGATTCCACTGACCTCGCGAAAACTCAAACTTTAAGTTCATAAGCCCTTGTGAATCTTTTACAGCGATATACTCCTAGTAATTGAATCTTGTAAATCTTGTACAAGGATAAGCTCCTAGTAATTAAATCTTATAAATTTTGTGCAAGGATATACTTCTGGTAATTATCACTCAAAGAGAAGTGTGACGACAAATAATGGAAGCCAGTTTAATAAAAATGAAATGAAATATATTTTACGCGTTGCAATCTTCTGAAGTTTGTGATGAGAGGGACTTTGGAAGGCTGGACAACCTATGAAGGTACTTCCTTAAAGAGTTGTTTTTTTAAGAATTAAATCGTATTAAAATAAACCTTAACTAAAAATTTGTTATATTTTGCAGTAACGTATATTGTTATTAATTTAATATTTACAAATTATAAAGACAATTGCAAAAGCTGACGTTGTTAGCGGTCAACTGGAAAAAATTGTGGGTGAAACTTTAGGTCGTTTTAAATAGGGACGTGATTGGCTATGAATAATTTTTCAAATGCCAATGAATTTTAACTCAGCATGAGGCCAATTATGTGCTGCATCTAGACTCATTTCACGCATCTCTGTGGACACGAAATATCCATTATTGTCACTTGGAGAACAATGGCAGGAATTCTAAGCATTTTAACGATGTTCAGAGTTGGTGATGAATGAGTGGTTGAGATTTAGGAGCTGCCCTGCTGGCCGATGTGCCGTGCCTGTTCGTTGTAATCATGTTTAGAGACGGATCCACGACGGACAACTCTTCACAAGCCTCATCATCTTCCAGGACACTTAAAGTTTGCCAAAACTTTATTGGAAAAAGAAAATTGCTTTCGGAAACGAGTGCTATGAGGTGATGAGTCAAAAAATATTATTTGGAAATAATGATGTAAAGAAGATTTGACATCAGAGAGATAAGGCTTTTTTGCCACGAGCAGACTGTCAATTGTAAAAACTGGAGGTGGTTGCGTGATGTTATGGGGTTGTTTCTGCTCAAGTGGGACTGGTAATTTGAATGCAATCAAAATTTTAATTAAATCTGATGACTATATCAGGATACTGAATGAAAACTTCAAGTTATCTGGGCAAAATCTTGGGCTCAGCTGACGGTTTAAATTCTAGCACGACAATGCCCCGAACATATGAACGTCTAAATTTATAAGTGCATGACTCCAGAAAAATAGAATTACATTTTTTCCATGGCCTTCGATGAGTCCTGACTTGAATCCTCTTGAAAATCTATTGCAAGAAATGAAAGTTCAAATACATTGTCGGGCTTCGCAAACCTTCAAGAATTAGAACATGTATGTTGAAGAATCGAATAATATCCCAACACAAACATGTTTGAATTTCACTGAAAAGTACGAAAATTGTGTGATGGAAGTTATCAAGATAAAAAGTCATACTCTTAAGAACTAGTATTCTTATTATGCTCCCTTGTTCTAACTACACGAATATTTTTGTCATTTCATTTTTGGATTCTTTTCTTGTTAAATTCATTTAGCTATGCCCATCTTCCTGAAAACTGAATCTTAAACTCCTTTCTATGCACCTAATAACATATGGAGTTTGGAACCATACCAACATTCAATTCTAAGAAACGACTATGATTATTGAACGTTGGTAGGT
>VCRD01002127.1:88814-100214 GCA_006783055.1 Trinorchestia longiramus
CATGTCCCAATTGTCCCATGTTTCCAGTTGGTCCGTGTTTCCAGTTGGTCCGTGTTTTCAGTTGGTCCGTGTTTCCAGTTGGTCCGCGTTTTCAGTTGGTCCGTGTTTCCAGTTGGTCCGTGTTTTCAGTTGGTAAGACTATGGCTCCAGTGACGGACTGCGGTCTGGGCTCAGCGGCCTACATACAGTGAGCAAAGCAGGATTTTCAGCTACTTATTTAAGCTTTGTACGCCACACTTATTCATAAAATCTCATTTACGTCACGTCCGTGACTGTGCAGCGTAGCTTCGAAAGTTTCAAGCATAAGTCCTGAATGAATCCGCCAGCAAATGTCAAAAGTTTGAGGCTAACGGAACACGGAACTGAGAGCACCGTAGAGCAGACATGTTCGTAAAAGTTCCTCCATATTTTTGATGTGGCCACGGTTGTAAAAGTTCCCAACTCTGAAGCAGAACCACATGAAAATAAACATAGGTTTGTAAGCTTAAATAGTTTCTAAGTTTGGGATAAAACATTTGTTTCTAGGTTTTATTTGGGAGTTAAGTTGTGAATCTTCTTCTGATATTCAAGGACTATATTTTATTAATACGGAAGCTTTTGTCTGTGTTTTAGCTGCATGTATTTTAGTAACGTTTCTGTTCAATATTAAGTACGCAGTATCCATCATTTCTGCATCCACCGTGCGCAGAAAATGCAAATCAGAAACTGCAAAGAAGTTAGCGACCAAAATATCTTATGATTTGAATACTTTCTAAACAAACAACATAACTCGAACAACTTACAACTTTAAATCGAAGGAATACAGCAACCATTTTGCGTTAGAGCTACACCAGAAATTTGTTTGGGAGCTAGAGAAATTAGAAGAAGAAAGAATATGTCCACGGCGTATGTGATGACAGTCAGTTTCTGTTTCTTTGCGTCTGTCTTACTCTTTAAAAAAGTTGTATAAATTGAATCAACGTAATATGTGAACTAGGCTCATATCTACTGAAAGAAATACGTATTTTAACACGTTTGTTGCGATGCGACCCACCGGTGTGTCACTCAGGTTAGGTTCTGTAATTTTTTCATAGCTTTCTAGTGCCTGTATGTACAAAGTAAAGATTTGCACCGGCTAGGCAATCGCACTTAACGTGTTAACCCTTTACCGACGAATTTATTTTTCTAGTTTCTACGTTTAAGCTCACAAAGACCGTCTGTACACTGATGCAATGAAGCATGCTGAGAGCCAGGCAGCCAAAAGAACAACGCTGTAACATGCCGAAGCGTTTAAACCTAGTAGCAACCTCATATTGCTCACATATAATATAATTTTAACATAATTAGCATTTTTTCTGATGTTCCCCGTGAGTGCCATACGGCGGTAGAGGGTTAAGCAGTACTGGACTACTCGTCCTAGAGATGTTCCTCACCACGTGGCAATATCGAGCACTGACTGTACATCAGAGCTTCAACGACTCGTAGGAAGGAGTATTGCTGAACTTTATTGAAACGCATTATCAAATCCTCCAAAGGAGAGCCCTGGCGTCACTCTAAATGCAAGGTATAGATAATGAAGCAATGATGAGCTTCCTAAATTGCCTAACGAATCTTAATGGCAGCGACAGGAGCCGAGTAGCTGTAGGGGAGCCGAGTAGCTGTAGGGGAGCCGAGTAGCTGTAGGGGAGCCGAGTAGCTGTAGGGGAGCCGAGTAGCTGTAGGGGAGCCGAGTAGCTGTAGGGGAGCCGAGTGGTTTCTCCTCATCCTCGGTTCCTGAAACGAGCTCTAATTACAGCAGCGAGGACTCCTGTGAGCAGTAGAAATAAGTGGTTGCTCTTCAGGAAGCGCAAAGTCCCTCAAAGAATGAAAAGGGTTGAAGGACTGTCTCCAGACTACAGGATGTACGAGGTAGGGAACGTTCACTGAAGGAAGAGCCTTTATACCTCGGTGAGGAGTCCAATATGTAAAAAACAAACCCTGATAATGATGAGCAAATTACATCAAAAATGGAAAAACTTGAGAGAGCTTAGGATATGAAATACGTTACAGGTCATGATCTTTCTCTCTTTCCCTCTCTCTGTCTCTCTCTCTTTCTCTGTCTCTGTCTCTCTCTCTCTTTCCCTCTCTCTGTCTCTCTCTGTCTCTCTCTCTCTGTCTCTCTCTCTTTCTCTGTCTCTCTCTCTCTTTCCCTCTCTCTGTCTCTCTCTGTCTCTCTCTCTCTTTCCCTCTCTCTGTCTCTCTCTCTCTCTTCCCCTCTCTCTGTCTCTCTCTCTTTCCCTCTCTCTTTCCCTCTCTCTGTCTCTCTCTCTGTCTCTCTCTCTCTTTCCCTCTCTCTTTCTCTCTCTGTCTCTCTCTCTTTCTCTGTCTCTGTATGTCTGTATCTCTCTTTCTCTCTCTCTCTCTCTGTCTGTCTGTCTCTTTCTCTCTCTCTCTCTTTCTCTCTCTCTGTTTCTTTTTCTCTTTCTGGAAAATGGAAAAAAAGTTATACTTGGGAAACCATATTTGGCTGCGGACTGTAAAAAAAGTTCCATGAGGGTAATTACACTGATGATTAGCTTCACAAGGCTCAGGAAAAAGAAGCAAACATCATGAAAACTTCAAGCGGAAGAGAATGAGGAGATAAAAATATACTCTGGGTAGTCCAAGCATGTACAGGCAAACGTTAACAATAATGGACAGTATGATTCAAGATGGAATGATAGCAATGATTTAGATCACAAGACTGTATTTTCGGAACCGCTAAGAAATTTCAAATTTTCCAACAATCGTTCATTACCAAAGCTGGAAATTTATCCCATATATTCGCATTTCAATTATCTCCGCTGATATGCAAAAGAACATGTGTCATCGAAAAAAATAGCAAATCACTGCATGTAAAACTATTTAACACAAAATTGTTTACATTACATGAGGTAATCGCTTTTCTTCCAAGTTGATTTGAATTTTCCTTCTGACAAATCACAACACTGCACGATTTTCTTACGACGAGAAGTGGCAGACGTAGACATGATACCGAGGTAAATAAAGCACTGAGATAAAATACTTACTAGCTTGGGATACTACAAAAACAGCACAAAGTGAAGTAGAACGTACAACAGTCTGCCCGAGGTTACAAAGTAAGGAGAAATGCCAGCACAAATCCTTTTAATTCTTACTATGCGTGCTTCTTGGAAGAACTTGACGTGTTAGAACACAACTGACTGTTATTTTGGGATCAGCATGCCACTAGTAGTTTTAATTACCATGAAAATCTGACTCATCAGAACTTTTTCAAATTGTTCTACAGTGTAATTGCTGAAAAAATAAAGTAAATTGGAATGTTTCCAACACATGAAAAGATTTTTTTATTTATCTATTAATTGATCTGCGTTTTATTCGAGTATTTATTTTACTTTTCTTTGTTTATCGTACACAGTTTTTTTGATTGACTGATTATTTTTCGGATGGAATTAATACATTTTGTAACTACATGATCCCACAAATGTCACACGAGATCACTACATGCCTCAGTTATTCCAAAAATAAAGAAATGCTGATCGGTACCAAGTGTTTCTATGCCAAATGTGCGACATCATTCAGAAAATCATCACAAAATTCACAAAATGGGAATTATGGGATGGAGTGGTTTAAAATTGATGTGCAATGAGAATTAAAGAAAAAGAAAGTGGAGTTAGGTTCCGGCTTGGGAACATATCGCACTAGCCATTTGTTATTGTAGTCAAAAGAGTGTGAATAAATAAATGTAGACGAGTTTTTACACATTTTTGGAGCGTCGTCACATGAATAAAATTTAGTAATGGATTAGTGGAAAGACCGCAAGACCAACGGCGAAGAAAAATATCTTTTTAAATAAGCAACGGAAAGAAATACCTGCAATGATGAAAATGGACAACAAAGAATTAGTGGAAAGAAATTAAATTTAAACAAGATATGGATGTTAGACTTGATTTTCATATCACTTTTAATAACTCCTTCAGAGAGCTAGAAAGTTCTGGTGCTGGACTGTCGTCAGGATTATTCCGGAGTGAAAAAAATCCCAAACCAGATTTAATTAAAAAAATCATTTGGTGCCAAAGAAATGGAGCTCCAAATGAAGTTTGAAGTTCTTTTTGCTGAGCGAGGAGAGCTCTCTTAAAAGAATTATGAAGATTCTGTGAGGTACGGAGGGACATTACTATAAGAGACAACATAAATCTTCAAATGAAGGAAACAGCATGTCTTTACATGAATTTGTTCTTGGTCTTAAAAAATGTAGGCCTATCCATGATACAACATAATTTTGTTTCAATTAAGAAACTAGCAACGTTCCAATACAAGCCCTATGTTTTTGGTACAAATATCTCTGACTAGCGATTGTGCAGTTTCTAGTAACTCTGTATATACGACTAGGGAATATAGGTTTCTAGTAGCTCTATACCAACGGACAGTGAATGAAAAGGTATTAGATAAAAATTTCAGCAGGCCGGTGTCATTTCCAAGGTGAAAGCCCATTTCTTCAGTTCCTGGAATCCAAATTTATAATCCAACTAACAGCAACTCACAAGCAACACCCAAACAACAGCAGCTCACAAACAGCACCCAAACAACAGGAGCTCACAAACAGCACCCAAACAACAGCAGCTCACAAACAGCACCCAAACAACAGGAGCTCACAAACAGCACCCAAACAACAGGAGCTCACAAACAGCACCCAAACAACAGGAGCTCACAAACAGCACCCAAACAACAGGAGCTCACAAACAGCACCCAAACAACAGGAGCTCACAAACAGCACCCAAACAACGCCCAAAACCAAGCAGCTCCAGAATCTCATATCCTGCAAAAGTACTGCAAATCTGCTCATGTGAAGACTTTTTATTGCTCCGACTACCGGCCAGAATTTTATTTACTGAGCAGCATACTAAAGTCAGGCAAGTAGCAAACGATGCTCTCCCGTTCTCTTCAGAAAAATACAACCTCTAAAAAAAGCCTCCAATGTAACACAGTTGTCACGCTTTTACTGCCTGTGTATTACGAGGATGCGCTGTTCAGGCGAACGTGCGTGGTGGGCAGGGGCTTCAAAACAACGACTTCTACTCAAGATTGTGGGGTGGTCAATTTTCGAAGCATTGAGGTCTCTACAGGGTGTATCAAAAAATGTACTCACCCTTTAACCGTTGCTAACATGCTGTCTTCTTTGTGTTGCAGGTGTGAGGTTCGAACCTTTGCGAACATGATTCTTTAATCACATTTAATCATGTTCGCAAAGGTTCGAACCTCACACCTGCAACACAAAGAAGACAGCATGTTAGCAACGGTTAAAGGGTGAGTACATTTTTTTGAGACACCCTGTATTTATGATGGGGATTTCTATGCTCATACTTTACGGTGATGTTTTTTAAAGTTAGATGGTGTCGTTACTTATCTTGAAAAATAATAATTTTTTAAAATCCTCAAGCATTGATACATCCATTTATGTTGGGGTTTGTATGGTCGTACTTTACGGTGAGGTTTTTAAAATTAGATGGTGTTGTTACTTGTCTTCCAAAATAATTCAGTTTATTGAGGCCAATTTATAAGTATTATGTTTACAAAATCTACTATATAAATTTCTGAAATGTTCCTGCGTTCCACTGTTTGAAAACTATACAAAATTTGACATTTCAGGGGACATACGCGACTTGAACGATGCTACATGGACTTTTCGAAGCCCCAAATAATACAAAACACAAGTTGAACGATGTAACTGGCGGGAACGCCTGTTCGTCCTACTGCTGCTTTGCTACTAGCACCAGAAAATAATCCCGTACAAGTGAAGTGCTTCAGAAATTATGAACTGAAGCTTGAGGAAATTCTTATCAGTCTTGACTCCCTGAGCCGCACGTCAGTGTGACGGTGATCATGAAAATAGGAAAAATTGAGGGAGAAAATGTTTGAGTAACTTGCAGTGATAACGTTAACCTAGAATGTAAATGGATGGAGATTCCAAAAAAGTGTCTTTTTTTTAGTTTCTTGATGTTTCACTTGAAAAAGTATTCCAAATATTGAGTAATGGTATGTTAGGGATGCGGAATTTTCTATTAGTTCATCGCTATGAATTAAAAAGAAAGTAGAACTTTCCATTGCCAATTTTTATTACTTCCTAACCTTTCTTTTAAATTTCTTAGAGATATGAGTTTATATTTTCCTCTCTATACAAAAACTCACTGAAACGATTTTAAATTTAAAAATAGTTTCTATTAGAAGACAATTTCTTGCTGTGTTAGCTGTTTTATTTTCAGATAATTTTGATGCATTTCATTAGTGTCATAAGCATATTTTAGCTGTCCCAAAGTCGAGTAATAATTTCGTAGAAATTACTGCTCACCAAAAAGTATATTGATTTAATGGTTATAAAACTACAAAATATGAAACTGTATATCATTACTCAGTTTTAACTAAGATATAATTTAGAATGTAACGTAATTTACCACAACTGGAGACATACTAAATGCGTTGAGTACAGCTGAAGTTAAGTGAGCAAAATTTGCGACACAGCTGTTAAAAAAATCGCAACTAATTTGTTTACTTGAAAACAGTTGTTCCATTTTATCATGTATAAATGTGGTGTTTATGTGACAAAAGTTCTATAAAAGTGAGTTCTCAAAAAATCGTTGGCCGTGAATGGTTAAGTACAGCTTAATTTTTTTAAAAGAGGAATTGTTTTTAAACTTGTCAGTTATAAATGAACGGAAGCCACGAAAATGAAATACAATTGATAAGCTAGGGATGAAAAAAGGAAATGAGAAACACGAGGAAAAAATAAAATGACCGAAACGAGGCAAGAGAAAATAGAAGCTATGTTAAAGGAAAGGAAGAAAAAAAATTAAAAAGAATAGGAAAAAACATAGAAGCAGAGACAGTCATAGAAAGGTAGTGAGTACAAAAATTTAAAAAGAAGAACAAGGGAGAGAAAATAGAGCACGGATGAATGGAGTAAAAAAATAGGGCTTTGAGATATGTATGCTTCATTTGTTCCTAACGAAACTCAGCATAAAGTCTTGAGATATGCTCCGCTAACTTGGTGTTAACCTCACTGCACTAATGCACAGCATGCTAGTAAATCAGAATTGTTGCTTGTGTTCCGATGCCCAGGTCTCTTCAATATAGTGGATCGTCAATGTATAGATCGCTGGCAAACAGTTCCTAATCCTGTGCAAATACATGATATTATGCTGCCTAGACTGCGCTCTCAGGCAAGTGTTCGTTGTCTTCTACACTTGCAGTATGAATATCGTCTGTGACCAACCAGGCAAGAGACATTCCAGGTACTGCTGCCTAATTGGGGGATGCGATATTGTTAAAAATTTCCCATTTCTATGCCAAGCCACTTTGGAAAATGAAATCGAGAAAGCGACTCTAACTTCGTACGCGGTGGATGGTTCGGGTGGACGTCACTTTGGCTAGTAAAGTTCATCCATTTGGAGATGAATTTCGTCTTTATATGAAGTTTCCTCTCAAATTGGCTCGCTGGGTGACCATCGAGCGATAATTTTACAGATGGCACGTGTTTTTGTTGAGAGAAAAAGCTTCTACAACACAAAGTTCACGAATTTTAACTGGCTGCTAGCAACACAAGTACACCTTCTTGGAGGTAAAGTTGTGAAGTTCCTAACAGCTGACAGCACTAAATTAACTTCCTGGTCACTGCATTAAGTTTTTAGAAAGGGTTTCTAATTCACCTTGGGCTCTCAAAATGAAAATTCTACTCTTTATCAATATGTTACCAAGACAGTAGGGAAGTTTTAGAAAATAACAACTCTGCTCTATGTACGTATTGTACGTGGTCAGTGAGATATTTTTGTCTACTTATCTAGGTGATGTCTGTACAGTGTTGTACAAGCTTGTGTCTAGTGCACTTACGGATAGAGAGGAAAAAAGCTTTTATTCTATAGGATAGTGGTACCGTAATGATTTAGAAATGGTAAACACGAAATGCCGAAGTAAAATTTGTGGAACTGCTAGATAGTTCTAGCGTAAAATGACATTAATTACTTCTTCAACTTTTGATAATGGCGATAACATATATTAATGAAACTATGCTTTGCTATTGAAAATGTTTCATTCTTTCCTTGTAATACTATTTTGGATAACTCTACTAGTAAATATTGAAAAATACGAGCAAAATTATTGATACTACTTGCTTCATTCTAATTTAATATTAAAATTGAAGCTTACGGAAATTCAACACGTCGTAGAGCATCACAATTATAAAAAAATACAGACATATTCTGAGCTTGCTATATAATTTTAAATTATTACAATTGTCATTAACAAATCTAAAGCTAAAAGCAATCACACCCGTAAGTATATTATCATTTGTTAAGCATAAGGAGTAAATAGTTTAAATTGTTACCAAAAACTTTGATTTTTTCTGTCTTACAGTGTGTTTAGAAGAACTCAAATGATTCCTTCTTTGCTCTATTATTATCATTACGTCCATTGGGCAGTCTTGAATTCGACAGGATGGAGAACAATTCTCTTTCACATTAAAAATCCTACGTTTGAAGAACATGAAAATGAGTTATCTAAAAGTTTCTGTACTTTTGATGGTGTCAATGTGCATTTGTGGCAGCACTTGATAGAACACACTAGCTGCATGTTATGTGTGCACTGTCTTCACATACATAAAGTACAAACGAGGAGCTTCATGCAATAATGTTTCTTGAACGTACCCTTACAATGCGCGTTATCCAGAAATTTGTATCAGAAAGCAGCAGAATTGTTGCAGAGAATATTCGCTGCTTATCCCCAGAGAGTCAGAGAGCATGAGATGCAATGATGCTGCAATATTTTGTTGCCTAAACATTTTAGGCAATACAAGAACAGCGCGATGGCCATGGAGGGCTGCAAGCAAGGCAGTGAGCGGACAGAGCAAGGCAAGTCTGGTGCTTTCTTTACTGCAAGCAGCGGTGCTGAACGCCCTAAATAATGTGGCACTCTCCTAAAAAATCGGAAAAGTATTCGAAAGAAGACAACACTAAATAATATTGATACGGTCGTACCTTCGTTCGGTTGTCCTTATGGTACGCTACGTTGCTTGAGTATGTAGGTTTATGTAGAGTGAGTTTTTACAGGGTGACCACAAAAAGAGTTTCGGCTTTTGAATAACTATAACTCACTTACTATGGTAAGTTAAAGGATAAAACGAAAACCATTCGAAAGACATGTTTTGAAGTTTTATTCAGTAATCAGTGCGCGTAGTTTATCTACCTATATAGAGTTATAGCCATTATTACTATACGTATATTCATACATACATTCATTCACTATAATGAGTTATAGACATTCAAAAACCGAAATATTTTTTGTGGTCACCCTGTACTTATACAGGAGCCAACTCTGACCTCAGCAATAAAAGATCTTTGTAATTCGTGTCACGCACTGTTTGTTGAGTGACGTCTCTACATACAGTTAGCTAAAGAGTGCTTCAACCAAGTTAACGTGCACGAGAGCGAAAGCAAAACCAATTCTCTGAACTGAACAAAACTTCAGAGTCAATCGGATTATTATTTGCGAACTCCTCGGAGGTCTTTGGATAAGAGCTCTTTGAAATTTTAATCATACTACTTTCGAGGATGCTGGGCTTATGGGAGGAAGCTCCATTTCGTTGAAATCAGGTACTAGAGTTTTCAAACTCGGAATTAATGAAGTGAACAACTTCAGCAAGCATTGCACACGAATGAACGTCCTGGTTAATTTTGACACCTCTCATGTAAGTCAGAGTTTTCACACCGTAAGACGTCAAGTCAATCTAAAGAATGTTCGTTTACTTTTCCCCATCTAGAGGCCGTGGTGGGTCGTTTTACTGACGCTTTACGTATTTCTCGACTCGAAGGTCAGTGATTACAAACACACAGGTCTGTTTAAATGGAGAACGAACAAACAACACAATGTCCTCAAGTACTAGATTCAGCATTACCTTTGTATTTGTCAGTCACTTTCCTTCGTGGGTACAAATGGAAATAGTCTTTGGCAGTTTCCAAGTGCATATGGTTTTAAATTTTCTACAAGTATTATTATCATAGTTTTGGATCCGACATTTGTTTCGGACGCTACTCTGTATTTGGATTTCCTCGCAGCTCTTCTCGGACGATTATGACAAACCTGGAGTTCTCTCACTTGTCTTTTCTCCCCTGGAGTTCTCTCACTTGTCTTTTCTCCCCTGGAGTTCTCTCACTTGTCTTTTCTNTATGCACCTAATAACATATGGAGTTTGGAACCATACCAACATTCAATTCTAAGAAACGACTATGATTATTGAACGTTGGTAGGTGCACGAATGATTTCATCGCTAGCTGCAGATGAGTTCCACCATTATCCCAGCGCATTTCTGCACGCATAAACAAACAAGAATGCTTTTTCAAGCAACATTTTTTCCGGCGTCCGCTTGTTGTCATGGAACACACATGTTGCTTGCAGGTGAGGACTGGAGCAGAAGGAGTCGGAGGGACAGGATAAAGTGCTTCTCCCCTTGAACTTTGCAGTTGGCACAACAGCTGTCCTATATTTCAGTAGGGTGTCCTGCAAACTTTCCCATGCTGCTTTTTATGTTTGCCGGTGAGAGCCTGCGCTGCAGGAAAGCTGCTACTTTTCTATGCTGAAATAAGGAATGAAAATTGCGACGAATAGCTAATAAAGTGAAAATAGTTAAATTGCAATGGTCTACGTGAATTTATAAGATCCATAAGAATGTGAATATCTATGAATTAAATATTCAACAACACTCTTATTTCATCAACAACTCTCCAATTTTATGGACAACACTGAGATGAAGTCGCTATGTAGACACGTTACTTTGGAGACATGGAGTGCAGTCGACTGAAAGAATTGCAGGATCTGTTACTGAAAAAATAGTAGTTCACCTAGTTCACCTCAGGGTTTTGGTATGAATAATAACTTTTTCTCATCGAAGGATTGGCAACAACAACATTCAGTTTGTAAGTGATCCTATTTTATTGTGCTTATCGTCACCTTGTTAATTTTTACCTGTTTTCTTGAAGGCTAAATAGGATAAAAAATCGGTGTGCTGGCTCTGAAAAATGTCTCGGCAAAACCAGGGACGAGTGTTCCCGTATTTTCAATTTGAATTGTATTCCTAGTGATGTGTATGATTGTTGCTTGTTGTTCCTATAGGCAGCGAATGTTTTCATTTTTTTTAGCATGTCATATGACCATTATAATAAAATTTGCCTGATTTCTGTGTAATTTAATATTCTTCTCAAATAGGTCACTTAATAGCTTCATATCTTTTCTTATTCTCTTTTTTTGTGATTGGAGGTTTGGATGTGACTTCTTAACGACCAGGATAGTGCAATTTTTGCAGCATAGTTCACATTTATTATTTCTATGTTGTTACTCCTAGTTGTCCCACGTACTCAGTTATTCCGTGCACCCAGTTGT
>VCRD01002128.1:0-14438 GCA_006783055.1 Trinorchestia longiramus
CCAGCCACCTCCCCGTAGCAGCCACCTCCCCGTAGCAGCCACCTCCCCGTGCCAGCCACCTCCCCGTGCCAGCCACCTCCCCGTGGGGCTTCCGAGTTAAATTGTTCATCATAATTTGGGGAGGCTATTCGCCCTAGGCAATTTAGAGTCAATTAATCTTGAGCTTTCGCCCAATTTGCATGTATATTGAGCGACAACATTAATTCTTACTCCTATTTTGTTCTTCCAGACACGCTTTTATAAAGCTGCTGCAGCAGAGGCGGTGTGAGGGGAGCAGGGCCTCATAGGGAGCAGCTACTCAGCACAAGTGGTGACTATCTTTTTCTTGAGCTCTTTTTCATTATCCTCGTCTAAAGTTTAGGAAGACCTGCGGTCAACCAGGGAATTGCTAAGTAATTCAATGCACATGCAGCAGCTTCAGGATAAATCTTTGGCTTCGAGGACCACCCAGTCAGCGACCTGCAGTCACAGACGAGTTATCTTCTGAACTTTTGACGGATCCTAAACGGGAAATTTGTTTTGAACAAATCATACACACATATATAACTGTGCAGATACCAGTAAAACTGCATCCCAAGTTCACATAAGTACGTTAACGTATGTCTTAGTGTATTGTATAAGATTATTTCATACTATCGATGGTCAATCAACATGATGAAGAAAAGATCTCGGGAACTTGTTCATTCTGGACGTTATTTGTCAATATTTTCAGAATAATAACGATTGGTTCTGCAATACAAAATGTTCACTGATTTACAGGGTGAACAAATACTCTACAATGGAATTGCAAACGTAGGGTATTTACGCAGTGTAACATTAATGCGTAAATTTTTGCCTAAGTGCATGCACTCTATAACTAAAGTCCAGCAATGACGATGGTCTGTTTGTGATACCGGAAGAATCGAATGTTTTACTGAAACAAGTCAATCTTTTAACCGCCGACAAATACAGAGTTGTGATCAAAGCTGCCTGGGTTCTGACACAGTTTATAGTCTTCTCACCAGTGAAAAGCTCTCCAAAACGAGTCTTTGTTTTTTATCTCGCTGAAAAAATCTAGTCTTAAAGATACTGAGTATTTTTTCTGAGTAATCATATCTGTTTTGAACTAGTTCCATTGGATCTGCCCGTTCACTTTCCAGTTCATTTTCTTGCGGATTGATGTCTTTTCTTGATGCTAATCCAGAATACCGAAACGATCATATTTATTCCTTATCATGGGGTTTGCAATTTTCTACAATTAGGTATTGCATACCAGAATATTTTTAAATGTTACTTCTTTGGCGAAAAAATTAGAACATGAATCCATCATTATGGAACATAACGATACTAGAAGAATGCAAACTGGAGTAAAATGTGGATATCGAAATCCGTAGAGTATCTTCCGTTTTTCATCAACGGTGAGGGCAGAAGACTTGGATTGCATGCAGGCTAGAGGGCGCGCAGTCTGGGCAGCGCACAGTGGGGGCAGAGGGAGGGCCACTCATGGCGTGATATTAAAGGCTTGGGATAAATATTCCAAGGGTAATAATAATTCTGGTATGATGATGGTAAATGAAGGAGCATTATGCATCGAACGGACTAATAGTTTCGGTGAACAGATTTTGTAAACAGCTGCAGTCCGGGCGTAAGTGCAGGGCATTTTAGATAGAATTTACTGTGTTTTCAACAATGAGTGAAATGCTCAATTATTAAGTACCTAAATTATAATGTTTCCACACAAAAAATGTTCAGAATCAAATATCATTGATGCAAAGTACTTTATTTTAACTCTTTACAGACAACTTCATTATTCCCTTACAGAACTGTTGTCGCTTCATGGGCTAGCAGCAGTGAAAACATCCAGTGATTTCTATGCTTGAACACTGAATGCTTTTTACCCAGTGTTTTCTACTGCGTGAACTGCACAGCTCACAAAATATTCCAGCAGAAATGAGTTTTAATTTGCGCTGCTGACTTCTACTTCAAATGGTAGTATTTTAACTGCAAATTTAGCAGAGAAATACCAAATAAAATGAACTTATTGATGTATGTTCACTATTTTAGACATATGAAGTTTCTGAGTAGTCTTAAAAATGTAACTGTTGCTATTTAAGAAAGCACATCCTACCTTAAAATTTCTTTCATAGGCAAGGTATTTTTCGTTCACTGAATGATAACTTATTTATTTACATATATTACCAATATTTGTTTCTGACGGGCATGTTTTCTTCGTCAACTTCGTGTGTTAAACCTCAAAGCATTTACGACTCATAATTATTTGAAATACTTCTACTGAAACTCATTCATCATTTCAAAATAGGTTTAAAAGTTGCTAACATTTAAAATCACAAATCACAATTGCATGAAATGTCAGCACCACATTACTTTTGTTTTTTCAGTGGCTAAAACTTTGCTGTTCTCATTTCAGTAATTTTAGGGACAAAATTTCATATTTACGACTTGACTTCATTTCTCCGCTCCGGAGAACAAGGAGATGTTCGTGTTGTTGTGACGAGTCTCATACATGAATATTTATTGACTGTATTCTTTATTAGAGTTTGCGTTAGTAAGCGTCCAACTTGCGTTCAGTGTTCAAACTACACTTATTATAACTAAAAGTACCGGTTGAGAAGCTCAAGATTGAGTGCGATATCTTTCCTCGAATACTCGTACAAATTTGGTACGTCACTCGGTACGTTGGCCGATAATTTTCTCTGTACGTTAACTATGAACATTGAACATTCTCATACCACAGCACAAGTTCAGCGTTGGTGAACTGCTGAACTCTGAGCAGCTTGCCCCACTGGTGTTGGTGTAGATTGCTCCACTGGTGTTGGTGTAGCTTGCCCCACTGGTGTTGGTGTAGCTTGCCCCACTGGTGCTGGTGTAGCTTGCTCCACTGGTGCTGGTGTAGCTTGCCCCATTGGTGCTGGTACAGTTTTACATCCGTCTGCTGTAGAGGAGGTCTGATGCAGTGTCATTGCATGGTGACACAGTGAGTGTCATTGCATGGTGACGCAGTGAGTGTCATTGCATGGTGACGCAGTGAGTGTCATTGCATGGTGACGCAGTGAGTGTTATTGCATGGTGACGCAGTGAGTGTCATTGCATGGTGACGCAGTGAGTGTCATTGCATGGTGACGCAGTGAATGTCATTGCATGGCGCAGTTACACGAATGAAGTAACACAAAAATCTGTGACATACCTTCGAGAGAAAATAGAGAGCTGTGTGGCCTGAATTTCAACGAATAGAAGATGCACATAAATTTGTCTTATAAGCGGGTTTACGTACATTTAAATGGCTGTAATTTTGAGCCAAGCATCTCATAATTCTCATACGTAAACACAATTTACGTTGCAGTTTTATATGGGTGATTACATTTCACTGGAATCCTTCGACAATAAATTAAGAAAACGCTCGGGAGGGAAATAATTTTCTGTCCTTAGATTTCACGTCTCATTTGCGATTTTTTCTAGCTGTTATGGCGGACATTGTTCTCATCCTTTGGTTCATTAATATTTTTCCAGGGTAAGGTGTTTTTCTCCGCAATATCCTCTTTTTCATGAAATAAGTTCAAAATAATGCTGCAGTGCTCTAAAATGTTGATTTACTCTGACCAACAAAGTGAATTTTTTGTTTTAGGGCCCGAAAAGTCTAAACTGATATTAGCTACTTTTAGGTGGTAAGTTCAAAATACCTTTATTTTTTTCGCTGACACGCTAGTTTTTGAGATACAGGCGAATTTATTTTCGTTTGGAGGAGAAGTAAAAGGGATGAAAAAAAGTTTTAAGGGGCCAAAATTAGGTTTTCATATCAAAAATTATGAAGTAATTAGCCTGTTAGAGGTACTCGGTATAACTCATGAACATAAGTTTCACATATTTCCACGTGTCCATATTTCTACGTGGCCACCTCTACCGTCCCCAGTGAAGCTTAAAATTGAGTGTTCGTAGGTGAGGATGTGTTATCATCTTGCATAAAGTTTCAGCGATCCCAGTAATAAAATGCATGCAACATCCAGAAGCAGACGTTGATGTGTGGATTATCCAAACGTGTTTCGTCATACATGTGGTGAATACCCATTGAAATAAAGTAGAAAACCTATTTCTGACTCATTAAAAAAGGCCTATCTGGGTGATTTTAGTGTTCAGCTGGAAGACTGGAATAAATCTTGGGCTCCACATCATGTATGTAAAACGTACGTTGAACATTTACGACACTGAACAATTGATAAGAGGAAGGATTTAAAGTTTGCAGTACTAATGATTTAGTAGGCACCACCAAACCGTTATGTTGACTGCTATTTCTTTTTTGTAAATATCACAGGCATCAATTGGAGTCATAGACACAAATTGATATATCCTAATCTAGAATCAGGAAAGAGATCTGTTTTGAATTCTGAAGAAATACTTATTCCATCTATATATTCTATCTCACTATACAGGGTGTCCAAAAAAAACGATACCCAATTTTCAATGGTTTTAATTCAGAAACTATTAAACTTACAAAAAATTGAAACATCACATTTTGTTTCTTAACCTTTGTTCCATCTCTGTACAAAATTTCAAAGGAATTGATTGTACTGTTTTTTTAAACAGTATTTTTAGCGACCGATACTGAAAACCTGTTTGCATACTTTTCTTAAACTTCTAATTTTATGATATTAAAACCATGTTTTTAAAACTTTCAATCGTCTATTAAATTGAAAATGACACTAAAATAAAAAAACAATCGAAATGTTCCTCCTATTGTTCGTTTCCTTCGGTGTGTCCTCCGTTTCTCTCAATACACAGTTGCATTCGCCTCCTCATTCCCGCCATCACTCGTCTAACGAGAGCATCATCTCCTTGCAGCAAATTGGCCTCATTTTCAATTCTTTGCTTGAGTTTGTCGGTATCGCACAGTGGAGAGCTATAAACCTTACTCTTTAGATGTCCCCAAAGGAAGAAATCACACGACGTCAAATCAGGCGATCTGGGGGCCACTCGATACGATGATTCAAGGCGATAATGCGATTGCCGAATAGCTCATTCAGTTTTTCTCTCACAGCAACAGTTCTATGCGAAGAAGCACCATCCTGAATCTACCAGGCTCAATTGATTCTGTTTCCATGTGTTTCTCGAAATCTTGAAACGATCCTGTTATTTATTAAATCAAGGTATTCAACTCCATTTAAGTTATTGTTGTAAAAATAAGGACCGATGACCTGTCCAGTACCACAAAGTCCCATCCCCACAGACACTTTCTCTCTCGAAATTCCTACGCCAAAGTTGAAATTAGGAGGTTGGTTCTTCGGTGCATATGTGCGAACGTTGTGATTATTTACTTTGCCATTCAAATGAAAAGCGGCCTCATCGCCAACCGCAATGTCGTACACAAACCGAACATTTTTTGCAAAAACCATTAAGCAAAATTCAGCCGCCGAGGAAGATCGATATCAAGGAGTTTGTTCCGCACATGCATCTTGTAAGGATGCCACTTCAAATCCAAAGTTATAATTCTGTTGAATGTAGATTTAGTAACATCTAAACCACTTTTTCTTGCCGAGATTTGCGGATTTTCTGTAAGTGCTCCTTGAACAACTCGAACATTTTCTTCTGATTGGCACGTTATTTTCCGTTCTGATCGACCTTTGTTGAGATTCAGGCTTGTTCTTTCGGTTCTGCACCTAGTAACATTGCTCCAAATAGTCATCTTTGTTGGAGACTGTCTTTCAGGAAAATGCTCTCGAAATGATTGAATGACCTGTTGGAAACTTCCCGCTTGAAAATACTTCTCAACGATGAATGTTCTTTGTTCTTTTGTGAGTTGCAAATGGGGAGGCTCTTTCAATCGGTAAAAATCTTGATTAATTTAAAATCACTCTTTCACTCACGAGTTGACGCCGTATTAATGCTACCAAAGCATAAAAAACAAAATGTGACTTTCCAATTTTTTGTAAGTTTAATTCTTTCTGAATTACACCCCTTGAAAATTGGGTATCGTTTTTTTGGACACCCTGTATGATAATACCCAATTTGTTGCTTGCTCGCTTGCTTGCTTGGTACGTGTCTCTGTCACACTCCTTACGATTTAGATAAGAGGAAATTCATCTACGAGTAAGATGAGAGACCACGAAATTTCATCCCTAAATTACGATGGCAAATATAGTTTCTGGAACATATATTCGAAAATCAAAATGCTGGATTAGAGCTTTTGATCCTGTCGTACATAAGCTATTTCGCAAATTTTTTTCAGCTGAATTTATTCGCAGCTGTTGAAACTTCGTGCGGAGTAGGTCACATATTCGCAGTACAGGCCCTTGGTTTAATAATACACAGTTTGTTGCTTGCTTGCTTGCTTGGTCTGTGTCTCTGTCACGCTCTTAAGGATTTAGATAGGAGGAAATTTTGTAGGGTGTACATGTATTGTAAGCATTGTATTGTGGATACCCAAGACACAGTTTTCATTGTGGAAACTCCTTCAGTTTCCACTCCACTGGCAAATAAAATGAAATAATTCAGTAAAAAACACGTGAATTTTTACGTGGGGGTCTACTAGTATATTAATACGATTGTAACTATGTATCTATGTGTGTCAAACCCTTCATCAATAAATTGTAGTATCTATACTACACCTTGATCATAAACCTCTACTCCTAAAGATTACAGGAAATTTGTTAATAACGGTCATACCTTATCTTACTTATTTAAATTATGTACGCATTTTTGAGTGTTAAAATCATGATGGTACGTTAATTTCAAATTACCAGTTTGCAGCTATTCCACTATATAATAATCCACAGTTTCTGGCTTGCTCGCTTGCTTGCTTGGTTGCTTGCTGGGTCTGTCTTTCTCTCACGCTCTTAAGAAATTAGATAAGATAAAATTTGGTAGGGGATTCATGTATTGTAAGTATTGTATTGTGGATACTATAAGCACATCCTTCATTGTGGAAACTCTTTCACAAAGCCTGCACTACAAGAAAATCAAATGAAAATTTTCGATAGAAAACACTTGAATTTTCACGTGTGGGTCTGCTGGTTAATCAGCAATCTACTTAAACTCCCAAAAGAAGATATAGAAACATCATCATCATTTTGGTTATTTGATAAAGTTGAAATAATGCAGTCAGAAAACGGCAGTGAGTTTCCAGCAGATTTAGTGAGCCCCCAGCGTTTCGATCAACAAGAACTGAATGATCTTATTAGAGACCTGAACCTTTCTAAGGGGTCTTCCGCATTACTTGCCTCCAGATTATAGGAAAAAATTTACTCAATGCAGGTACTAATACTTCATTTTATTGTTAATTAGTAGACCCTCACGTGAAAATTCACATGTTTCTCCATGATTTTTTCGTTCGATTTGCCAGTGGACGCGGGCTTTGCAAAGGAGCTTCCACATTGAAGGATGTGCCTTTGGTATCCACAATACAATGCTTACAATACATATCAAATTTTCTCCTATCTAAATCCTTATGAACGTAACAGAGAGACGGTCCAAACAAACAATACACTGTGCATTATTATATAGTGGAATAGAAACAATGATCTGCTACCCTTTTTCTCTCAGGAATGTAACGTGTCAATCTGTAACGATATGAGAGAACTTGAATGGGTTTGTTAAATATATATCAGATGAATGATGCCTTTTTCTGACAGTTCAAATTCAGTTTAAATATGTTTTTCTATACAACGATAACTAACAAGGCTGAACACCCATTGATCATTTCACCAGCATGAAAGGGAAATATAAAACATTATTAATGAAAATTAAATATGAAGAACATGAGTGGGTGATTCGTATTGATTCAATAATAATAATACATCCTGCTTGGACAACAATGGGATGTACAAAATATCCTAAGTTTTTTCTGTATGACTTTGTGACTATAGAACTAAGGATCAGGTCTGAATGACCAAGAGTTAGCTCTCAAGAAATGTCATAAATGGTGGACAACAAGTCTTAATTAAGGAATTTTCGGTTGCCGAAAAGAAAATCATATTTCTACCCTTGCAAGTCAACTTGATGTTCATGAAGGAATATGTGAAGGCTTTAAATAGAGACACACAAATTGAACGCTGGAATGCTTGATAGTTCACAAATAAGGAAACTTATCAAGGAACCACAATTTATCGCGTCAATGATGAAAATTTATTCTAGCGCTTGGTGTTCATTGATTCAGCTACAAAAAAAAATTCTTGGAAATCATAAGACAGAAAAATGTAAAATTTTTCAGAAAATATACTTTTCAGCTTTCGTATTTTCGGTTGTAAGATTAACATAAGAGTTCACGACGTCCACGACCACTTAGACCGGTTAACAGAAAGCCTAGATGATTTTAGGGAAGAACAGGGGGAAAGATTCCATCAAGACATTAAAACTATGGAAGATCGATATCAAAGAAAGTGGGATAACCACATGATGGACGACTACTGTTGGAGTCTACAGCGAGACTGTCCTGGTAAACATAACGCCAGAAAGTCGAGTAAAATAAAATTTGTCCACGATAAGTCATGAATATTTATCTACTCTGTGAAAAACGTACCTTGCAACTTAGTGTTTGTTGTTTAACAGGCTGTTAGGGCAGTATTTACGTGAACTCTGCACAATTAAAATAGAAATTAGTTGATTGTATCCTATTCGAAACCAACAAAACTTATTTCTAAAACTAGACTTGACAGACCAAATCTTACAGCTATTGTGATTCTGCACTCAAATTTTACCAAGAAACAAGGAAGAAACACCAAGCACAAAAGTGTCTGTTCCGCAGTATCAATAATATTTTTTTGTACTAATAGGCTTGATTTTAGCATAAAATAATAGCCGGGTGACATGTATTTATTCATTCAGTCTTCTCCAATACAGTAAACACCGAGGCCTCCCGTGGAAAAATGGCTATTTTCTGCTTCATTCTTTTCCTAACCTCTTAAATTGCACACACATATCATAGTGCATGATTTATTGGCCATCATTTGCTGTTTTCCTGCAAGACTGAACTGAATTGTAAGGTGCTTGTATATTATGTACCTGCAGTGTCACTTTGATGTCCCATTCGACTGTGACCCAGAGAAGCCTGACATCGTTCATTGGCTGAGACTGAACATTAGCTGTCCAATAAGCTTTCAGCTAAGCGACAGTCGCAATGATGAGTTTCTGCTTGAGATTCCTGCCAATAGGAAGAACTAAGCAAAAAACACGCCAAACCTACATGGAAGGAGATCACCAAATTTCAGAATTTACCATACATACATGTTAAAGGTAAAGTTCAATATAATTACTAAAGCTAGCCACGAAATTCGAAACAAGCTGCTTTGTCAGAATGCAGGTATTTTTTTGTCCAAGATTGAAGAAGAAAATTGAATGATTTCCAGAAGAGCTTCAGATGTTATCGGATTGAGAGCCACGCAGCAAGATTGTTCTAGATCGAGTGTCGTCGTCTGCTGTGGAAGCTCATTCCATCATGACCCTCGGCGTTGTATTTCTGACACTAAGAAATGTCCCCAGTTGTAATAGGCTCACAGGAGCACAGCTATGATCAGTCAGATTCGTAAAAAGGCAGTGATCGAAAAGTTGAAGCAAAAGATGGCGAAGGAGAAGGGAAAGCAGAAAGAAATATACGTAAAAGTTATACAGCATACTATTAAAAAGGAAAAAAGAAAGACTGGAATTCAAGAGAAGAATGACATCAGAAATAGTATCAAATGATGACATGACAGCACTTGAAATGATTCTCTACGCTCACATTGTCAACACAATAACATTAGGAACTTACAATGAACATATTAACAAAACCCTAAGACAGAGCAATGCTATATATCTATTTTCTAGGTCTAAGAAAGAAGATCTCCAATCTAATTTGAAGAAGATCTCCATCTCTCATTTGTAGAAGGTTATTTGATGGCGATCAAATAACCAAGCGATTGAAAGTAATGAGAGAGATGGAAGCCTATTCTGACTCGTTAATCGGCTCAACGGAGGAGGAAGAGAAGGAGGAGGAAGAGGAGGAGGGGTAGAAGGAGGAGGAGGAGGAGGAGGAGAAGGAAGAAAAGGAGGAAGAGATGTTGGAGACAGAAACACACCTGGGACATGGAGCAATACTAAGATCATCAGTCCTGGAGATTCAACAACTTCAACTACATACACAACTCATAGGACAACAGCAACATTAACGTCAACAACAGCCAGTCCCAACACAATTGTTATCTCAACCCACACGATAGAGCACTGCAAGTTGTCGAGTGTCGAATAAGCGTGTATCACTGCACAGCGCACGTGCATATACGGTGTACTAGTAAATGTTCACACTGCAGAGCTCAAAAAACAGTTCAACGAAAATAAACTTCGTTGAACTAGCATCATTCTACTGAAGCTTACCGCTAGAGCCGATTCTAATATTCTGGCTCTTAATTCCTCTTCTTTTTCTTTATATATTCTTTTTCTTTATACCTACTACATACTATATTCTCCTCTTTCTACACCTATGTCTTAAATTATCACCAGCGTGTGGTGTTCAGTTACTTATGTACATAGCTCATTGTGTTCAAATGCTTATTTTAAAAATATTTTTAGATTTTCAAAAACAATTGTAAAAGAAGACTCCTTATAAATATTTGTGATTAACAATCACAGAAACCCCATTCTGATTAACCAGCGCCTGTAACTCATTCCTGACTCGGCTTCATATGTCACATGCTAGCTGTACAGGAAGCAAGGTTGCGCTTCAGGAGCACAGTTCTAGTGCTAAAGCTACAAGATTCTGTGAAGGATATCGTAAACACTTCTGAGGTCACACAATAAATCATTTTCTAGGGCCTTTATCCCAAGAATGTGCGCAAGTTTTCTCCAAATCTGTCATGAAGCCATCTGCTTAGCGTCGGAGTGCCGTTTCAGGAGAAAATATTTTCACATACTTTGTCTCTCATGGCTTTGTCAGGTGTTACACGTGCATTAATGCAGACTTAAGGGATCTTTTTCAATTAATAAGCGTGACATTTTTCTTAATAGTGAGTTCTAGAGGCTACGTTGCAACTACATTATACTTTATCAAGTGAATAATTTGCCCGTGCTCTAAAGTCTGCTTAGGGTGACTTCCAACACAAGCTTGGAGAAGCAAATGCCTTTGATTTGTATTTCAGCTCCATATGAAATTATTTATGCTTCTAGGTTTATTACTCGGGTTTTATAAATTCTCGTAACTCTTAGTAAAAATTCTCAAACTGATTCGACTCTAATCGACTAACGAGAATACAAAAAGTTTTGCACTTGCTCCTCAAGATTTTAGCTCTGCATCGAATAGAAGACTTGTTCTCTAAAGTAAGAAAGTTCCGTGATAGCCCAGCACTAAAGATGCCGGCAGTAATTGCTTGATCTTCTAGACGAGCACTCGCAAACCTAAAATTGGGGCCGAGTTTTGCCGGCTCTGAGAGACAGACCATCCTTTTTTAGATGAAGTATTGCTGCGCGGTCGTAAATGCGAGAGAAGGGCAGAAACTGAGGGGATGAACGAGAGCTGAAGTCCTGGTGGGCTGCAGGAGCGGACGAGTCACTCTTCTCAATTAGCTGCTCGCAAGGAGGCTTCCCAAACAGCAAAACGAACGACTTGAAGTAGCCTACATACAAATAATGTCCCGTATAACCACGTTTTTTAAAGGATTTTCAGGTAAGTGAGTAATACACTGCTTGCACGTGTGTCTGTAGCTGCATGCTTTGGCAGAATATGAGAGAAATTAATTTTCCAAGAGTTACGCTGTGCCGCGAATGATCCGAGAAAAAATTACGCTTTGAATTCTAGTTACGGACGGAATTATTCAACTTGGTTTCAGGCAGGGATTAAAACTGAATGAGGTTCATGCATGAACGAAGTGTAGTAATGAAACTTGATTACTGTGCAATGGTCTGCTTAATTTAGGCCAGCTAGAATTTACACTTCAAAGGTTTATGCGTCAAAAGAAACTTTGATGTAATGGCTAATATCTGTAACACACTAATAGATTCATAAATTCTTACTATTTTGTGTATGAATCGAGTCTTTTTCTTTACTGTTGCATCTTTATATAATACTAAGCTCCTATGGAAGTCTTGGAGCACTTGTTCGAAGCATTAACGTTAGCTGTGCTTATATGATACATGTGGTTGATATACACAGGGTTCAATAATTAACCTTACAACTTTTAGAGCCCATGTTCATCGAATAAAGAGATGCATATAAATTAAAAGTGTAGTAATTAATTAAGATCACATTTTATTCAATCTGCCCTCCGTCAGTGGCAATAAGCTGAAGACCCTTAGAAATTGACCTACACGAGGCATAATATACTGTTTGAGGAATTTTAGCTCCTTCCTTTTTGAGTTTTGACTTCAGTGCCTCAAAAATTTGGTGACGGGTCTCTGAAGCCTTACTGTTCGTTATGAACCAATTGTCACAATGCAGAGAATTTACGGCTGGGGATGAAGGGGCCCATTCCTTCTTCGAAATGAGGAAAAAAACATTGGATACTAACCACTCTTGTGTCTTAGCTTCATTTGAGGGTCCCTAGTCATACAGGAAGGACCAGTGTTTTTTAAAATTATTTTTATCTCAGACAACAATGACACTCCAGGAATGTTGTTGTGACAATTTTTTCAATTTTGTTGGTTCATTTAAACTCTTTTTCTCACAACACTAATCGCCGTGTTTCAGTTACAGTGGTCGCTGCCCAAACCATCACTGGCGCCACTCCATGTCCTTGAGTGATCCGGGTGTCAATCTGACCAGACCCAGACCGAAATTGATGATTTTTACCCTAAATGTTTACTGAGCATCAATGTTTATTCGTCACTGAATTCGATGTTCGGTAACGAGGTTCACAGATACGAGAGAGGATTCAGCTATTGCAGAAGTTTGCTTACAGTTTCTGCAGATAACAGCTGTCTCTTCTGGTGCTTGTTGGGAGAAGTTTTCGAGTATTTGTGAAGTATGTAGGGTGAAAATGGCTCTGACTGATACTTTCCCCTCTTTTGCTAGACTTCTGAAGGATCTCTTCAAGTTTCTTATGAGTTTGTTCCTGATAGATTTTACTCCTACTAGTTTTGTGGTTCGGGTACTTCGAGGACGACCTTTTCCAGTCCAGTTCTTCACTTGTCCAGCTTTTTTGAACTACTTCAAAATTCTTCAGATGAGCATTCGGTTAACACGTTTCCTGCGATTGCCTAACCGGTGCAAATCTTTACTTTGTACACACAGTCACTGGAAAACTTGAAAAAATTACAGAACCTAACCTGAGTGACCCACCGGTGGGTCACTTCCTGGGAAATGTGTTAACTTCAAAGGTTTTAGCAATTTCTTTTAGGATTTTTGTGCCATATGCAACTCTAAAAACGCTATTTCTTGGTTTGGAATGTTAGCTATTATAATGAATATTATTCCTCAAAGATGCACAATTTCATTAGTAAACAAAAATTGCAAATGAAATAAAATATTAGTGTAAATATTAATGAATGTGTCGATAATTATTGAACACCCTGGATATTCCGTCCGTGGATGACAAAGCCGTCCAAAGCTGGATGACAAACCCGTCCAGAACTTATGACAAACCCATCCAGAGCTGGATGATAAACCCGTCCAGAGCTGGATGATAGACCCGTCCAGAGCTGGATGACAAACCCGTCCAGAGCTGGATGACAAATCCGTCCAGAGCTGGATGACAAACCCGTCCAGAGCTGGATAGCCAAGCCCGTCCAGAACTAGGACCAGGTCCGCCCGTGACTGCTGTGAGGAGATTGTGCCCAGTTCTTCACTGTACGCCTGAGTCGTGCTGCTCCCCACAGCACACAATAATTGTCGGAGCAATTGTCAATCATTGCTCTACGCCTCCGACACCCGCCATTATTAACCCTATATGGCACGCATTTTCAGGTCAGTTCATTTCAGTTTTCAGTTCAGTTTCAGATATTAAGTTTTTTTCGGTATGTTGCCTGAAAGCAACATTGTGCCATATAGAGTTAATGCACATTTAAAGCTGTTGTGGTTGTGAATGTTTCCTGAGCAATGGCAACAATTATCCCAGCCGTTGCATATTGAAGTGATTTGTTGTCAGAGTAGAGTTAGAGCTTGTCATTCGTCCAAGTGAACTATGGATTTCAATCACAGTTTGAATTCGGTTGCATATTGCGAATCTGGACTATACCTAATGAAGAAATATTTATTACGTATTTTACATAATATATTGAAATTAAAACGTAAATTTTTTTCACTTTGGTATCCTTTGCTACCCAGAAAGAATTTTGATGGCCAGAAGTATCTGAAGCATGATATGTAAGTTAAACTTAAAAAGAAGCCTCACATTTTGACTGACAATCACCGTAAGTTTCTCCTGAATGGCAGAAAGGATGTCTCTCAAATGAATGTCAAGGCAATGGAAATTCAACGACTTGTAAAAAAAGTTTGTAAGCCTGTGAGTTTGGATCACAAGAAACGCTTAAGAGAGAAAAACAAAAAC
>VCRD01002128.1:28819-39865 GCA_006783055.1 Trinorchestia longiramus
TACACAACATGCACTGGAGCGGACGTACACAACATGCACTGGAGCGGACGCACACAACATACACTAGGATAGGAGGTGTACATCAGCATCTCTGAGCAGTTCACAACTGGAAATCAAAGTCAAATTTGTAACTGAAGTGGAACTTTTCGTGAATTCGGATTTGATATTCGTAACGTTGACGTTGCGTCTGTAAAAGTAAGTACGTTTGGAAATGGAATATTCTACAGGGAGATAAATACACTCTTTAGTACACAAGAATTTTGTGTATGAGGCTTTTTGATGGATCAATGAAATTAGCTTACAATTATAAATAAACTTCAAAAATTATTTTTGTGGTTGATTAAAATGTAAAGAATTGAATTCCTGCATTTTAAAATATGTAAACAAAGTGAGGCCATCTCAAAATGACCAAAATATTTCGATCATTTCAAAATGATCGTATACATATTGTAGTTACAGCGAAATTTGCTATGGAGGTTGAAAATCTTTGTAAAAACTATGTTTTCTGTCAATACAAAATATTTGTGACTTGTGCTCAGAAAAATCTGAGTGCAACTTGATTTCTATTTCTGTCCTGTAGATCCATAACAAGGCAAGCAACCAAAAAACCGGACGAAGTCTGTCCTCTAGTTCAAAAGATGACGACTGTTACTCTGCCTCAAAGATGCAACAAATTTTAGTTATTTTTTCAGGATCAAAGCATCAAATTTTCATTGACTGCCGCAGTGCAAGTTCTGACATCATCCCGATTTTAGATGAAAAGAAATTGTGCTCCGAGATAATGAAAAATGCCATGCAATGTTTTTTTTAAGTTTGAAAATACGTCGGTGATGCAAGATACATGAAGATCGTGGAGTGTCCTGATGTCAGAAAACGAGCAGCAGTTATTTGGAAATTACTCTACCGATACTTCCATGTACCGGCAGCTCCATGTACCAATATATTCATTCACTGATACCTTCATGTACCGATACCACAGGTACCAATACTCGTGCATCGATACCTACAGGTACACTCTTATACGGACACCTCAAATATGAGAATACGCTGCATTGCGCTGCTGCACCTGCAGCTGTGAAAGGAAAGAAATTCGTTGCCACTGATGCAGCATCTGTTCATTTATTACTCAACTTTTACCGAGCGGCAGGAGACGTCATGTCTGCAGAAGGCCTCGCGGGAATGCGAATGCAAATATTTACGACGGAAAAATGTGAATAGTTCTGTTTGTGGAGGATTAAATTGGCCTCCTCCGTGCGCCCGTAGTAAAGTGTGGAGTGATGTACGTGCTCGTAGTGAGGTACAGAGTAACGTACGTCCTGGTAGTGAGGTACAGAGTAACGTACGTGCTCGTAGTGAGGTGCAGAGTAACGTACGTGTCCGTAGTAAAGTACAGAGTAACGTACGTGCTCGTAGTGAGGTACAGAGTAACGTACGTGTCCGTAGTGAGGTACAGAATAACGTACGTGTTCGTAGTGAGGTACAGAGTAACGTACGTGTTCGTAATGAGTACAGAGTAACGTATGTGCTCGTAGTGAGGTACAGAGTAACGTACGTGCTCGTAGTGAGGCACAGAGTAACGTGCGTGCTCGTAGTGAGGTACAGAGTAACGTACGTGCTCGTAGTGAGGCACAGAGTAACGTACGTGCTCGTAGTGAGGTACAGAGTAACGTACGTGCTCGTAGTGAGGTACAGAGTGTTGTCGCCTGCCTGGAGACAACAGCTCTGTGTGGCTGTCATCTGCAGTGTCCTCAACCAACACAACCCAGTGATCTCAATTTGCACACCCCTTTACTGTCAACACGCTCCGGTGTCCCTATAGTCGGCCACTCAGCCACGCTAATCAGTGCCCCTCCAGTTCAAGCTAATAGGTACCCCTCTAACACACGCCAATCAGTGCTCCCTCCAACGCATGCCAATCAGTGCCCCTTCCAACACAGGCCAATCAATACCCCCTCCAACTCATGCCAATCAGTGCCCCTTCCACCACAGGCCAATCAGTACCCTTCAGTGAAGACCCTCGATCATACACTCAGTTTGCTCATGCTGACCTGAACTCATGTTCGCAATTTCCAGTTGCTGTTGAGGGGGTGAGGGAACCCAGTCACCCCTTCCCTCTTCTCTTCCCTCTAAGTTGCCTCTCTGTGACAACACACTCTGTCACCTCACATGTCAGGCCTGCGTGCATAATCTCAAAGTTCCCTCGTATTTGCAAGCTTTGCATGAGCTCGCAAATTCAAACAATTGCAGAAGCAATTTCAAAGGGACCAGAAACTTGCAAGGGGAGTTGTAGAAGCTACTTCGAAATAACACCTCCCTCCGGAAAACTCTTTGATGCAGTTCTTAGTCAAATGATCGGCATATTCAGCGCAAAGTCAATTTTCGAGTTGGACCGTCAAACTTCAATGCCTGCACGATAATTCTAGAGTTTCAGTTTTAACAATATCAAATAAACAATGAAAGCAGAACGATTCTGACATAAACCTTGCGGAGTTCTCAATTAAATCTGAATAGACTGAGCCTACGCAGTGAATTTTCTTCCTGGCTCCTTTATGTCTGCACCATTGTGTCTGCACCATTGTGTGTGCAATATTGTGCCTGCACTATCATGCCTGCACAATTGTGTCTGCACTATTGAGTCTGCACTGTTGTGCCTACACCATTGTGTGTGCAATATTGTGCCTACACTATTGTGTCTTCAGCATTGTGTGTGCAATATTGTGTCTACACTATTGTGTCTGCAGCATTGTGTGTGCAATATTGTGTCTGCTGTTGTGCTGGTGAACAGTTCAGTGCGAGATGTGAATTCCAGCTCGTGTTCAGTTCACGCGTAAAATACTGCAGAAATTTTGTTTCTCGATTGTTCTTGAATTGATAAAAAATCAACTTTATTCCGATGTATCTCAGAATACAGTATAAATTTACGGTACAAGAAATCGGTTTCTAATGTTAACGCCAACATCTTACGGCTAATGGTGATGCTATTGTAAATCATTACGAGGTAGGTATGCCACATATAGTTGGTGATGTATCAGAGATGCAAACGACTATTTCCTTTAGTCACAGATTAAGATCACAAATTACGAGGCACATTTAAACTGCAACAAAGCTTTAATTTCGAAAAAAATCCAATGTAATTTTTGATTTACTGGTAGACTGTTTAGTGTGATGTGCTGAAGATCCATAAAATTCAATTATTATGACAGTTAACTGAAATTTCATCGCGTTCAATAAAATTGGATGTTACACGTCAGAGAACGACTAAAAAATGATGAAAGCAAAAAGTTGAAACATGTCACAAATTATGAAGGTTTTGATTGTGATATAGATAACACTGGGGAAGAATTTGAATTTTTTATATTTAGTTAGATTTTTATGCCTAATAACACTAAAACTGCCATGATGATTCAAAAATTGCAGTCAGTTTGTTTTGATAAATCAAGTTTTTTCTCCACAGCTTACACTCCAGAGAAGCAAAATTCCACTGATTAGTAGTAGTAAACTTGGCAGCTGATTACGATTGAAGCCATCAATAGCTACGTGGCAACTTGTTTGTGCAGTAACAATTGAGATAGTGTGGCAAAAGCTATGTGTGATGATACAGTTTCTGAAATTCAGTAGGGTTCAGTTTGTAGGGGATTTGATCAGCACAAGTTGAATGATTTGGCGCGTGATTTGGGTCTATCAAAAAACTTCAGAAATCCCAGCAGCAAGACAAAGAGAAAGCCTTTCTTGAACAATGAGAGCTAGTATCATATTGTGGAACCAAAGAAAGTACGTTTCTGATGTACTTCTGAACTGATAGCGATTTTGTGTTTTGCCATAACATTCCCGGTTTACTGAAGGAACTACAGCTTTCAATCTACAATTCGAATAAAGGGCGAATTTTTGCTAAGAGCTCAAAGCTGAGCTTGAAGTGTGTCCTTCTCCACATTTGCAATTTATTAAGTGCATTCCCTACTGGGTATTCCATCTGTCTTCTAAAAGAACATGGAGATATAAAGGGAGTCATTAAGTTATTGCAATGTGACACACATAATTGGTCATCTGTGTTGACCTTCGAATGGTGTGCTTCCTTCTTTCTCAGCAACGTGAGTAAAAGTATTCCTGCTTTCTCTGTATGTGGGATAGCAGAACTCAAAACAAGCATTGGGTTGAGACTAATTGGCCTCCAAGATCTGATCTTAAACCTGGAGGTTGCAACATTCTACATGAGTCACTTGTTGCTGGGAAGAAGAGTAATATTTCCACCTCTGTACATAAAACTAGGTCGCATGAAGCAATTTGTAAATTTATTGCCGACTGAGGGCGACTGTTTCAAGTACATCATCTTACAATTTCCTGCACTGTTAATTGAAAGAATCAGGGCCTGTGTGTTTGATGGTTCACGAATTCAGTAACTCATCAAAGATGAACAGTTCATCGGGACTATGTCAGACCCACAGAAGAATGCTTGGTTATCATTCAAAGACGTCGTCAAGAACTTTCTTGGAAATACACATGCAAATAATTAATTACACAGAAAGTGTCCAGAAACTATTGAAAAACAATTATACAACGTGTTTGGTTGCCACATGAGTATTAAACTACATTCGCTGCATTGTCATCGTGTCAGCTTTCCGGGAAATCTTGTTGCTGTCAATTTCATTAAGATTTGAAGGTCATAGAAGAACATTATCAGAGTAGATTGGATATACGTATGATGGTTGGTTATTATTGGAGCGCCAAACATGGTAGTCGTCAAAATGAACAGTTCAGAACAGTCCTTACGTACTAGCATACAATTAGAATTACTGTAGCGTTATTCTTTCTAAAAACATAATAGTGTTAAATAAATGTTTCCGTCATGCCCGTTTTTTCATATTTTATTGTATGTCAACATTTGAATTTTTTTATGAAACTAGTAAACATCGGTTAAGTACAGTATTTTTCATATGTTTATGGGAAAACATATTATAGTTTCTAAACTGAATGTGATAGGATAAAACTGAGATTAGTTTTGCAGACCTAACTCAACCTAACTCAACAAAAATTGTGTTGCCCAGTGAGAGCTATGATAGACTAGATTTCTTAGGTTTCACATCCACTTATAAAAAATATTCAATAGCATTGTCACATGATTTTCATAAGTATTCTATGAAAATAACTGAAGCTTTAGAAAAAGAACGAACCGATTAACAAGCACAAAAAAACACAGTTCTTTTCTTATCAACTTTTGGTGTATGGAATTAAAATTATTTCTGTAGTTAACTGAGAGTTTCATTTCGTTTGATGAAATGTGAAATTGCATATCAGAGAATGACGACAAATGAAACAGGAAAGTTACATGCGTCATGAGTTGCCATGATTGAAATATCAATAGAGGCAAAGTGGATTTGCTCTACGTTAGAAATTAAGTTTTGGCAGATAAAAGTAAAGTTTAGCATTTAGCAGTAAAAAATGTAATAAAATAAATAAATATATTTTTAGTGTAAATAAATATAGGCCAAAATGGAGCTAGCAAGACAAATACTTTGAAAAGAATAGCATGCAAAAAATACTGAATCAAATAAGACGAGCATAACATCATCGATCTGCAAAAAACATGAGTAAGCTCATTTATTAGACACTGAAATCCCACAGGTTTCACTTGCATCGCTGCTGGAATTTTTTGCTTAAAAGCTTTCATACGCTTGCTAAGTATTTTTATATAAAGAACTATATTAAAACGATAGGAATCAATATTTTGAGTATTAAATAGACAGGAAGTAACACTTTGAAATAAAAAACGTACAGTCGTATGTTAAATCTAAATTGATCAACTTACGCTAGACCTGCGTAATAGTAACACAAGTTTGATATTTTAGTTGATTTGACTTTTATTTATTTTTTCTTCAGTTTATACTAAAATGGCGGGATACCAACACATGTTAAACACATATAGTTCGTTTCATTACAAAGTTAATTTTGTTTAATCATGTTTAACAACTTAGTAAGTTGTCAGCATTTGTTTACTACATTGAGACTCAAAGTTACGTGTCATGCTCGTTTTTAAATTCTTTAGTGACTGGTCCATCTTCATACACGTACGTAGTTTATTCCAAAGCAATGCACATGAGAGTGATAGAGCTCTTTGTCTAACATCGGACTAGCGAAAACTGATTAAAGCATCATGTCTCCGATTTCGCTTTATTCCCTCAGTAGTAGATGGGGGGAATTTTACAACTCGAGCAATACTTTGAGGGCGATATAGAGAGGAAAATACATATCTGACCTTATGAATAAGTAGTCTTTGTTCTATCGGAGTCCAGTTAAGCTTTTTTATGAGAGGCGTTGCATGATCGTTCATCCTGAAATTTCCTTTACGTACTATCTTAGCCACAAAATTCAAACATATCTGCAATTCTCTTTGAAGACTTTTAAACACATATCCCCAGACCAAGTCACTGTAATCAAAGCGCGATAACACTCGAGATTGGATAATCTCGAATAATGTAGTTTTCTCGTGAAGCATGTTCTTTACGCGGTGAAAAAACTTTAAAATTTATTTAATTTTGTTGCATGTTTTCGTCATGTGGGACGTGAAAGACGCATTTTGATCAAACCAGAAGCCCAAATATTTGACTTTCTTTACTGGTTCGATCATATAATTTCTTAACGTTAGAGCAAGGACTAATATATAACAGTCCTTGCGTTAGAGTTAAATTTGGTAGCGTCTTCATCATACCCTGGGACCAAAAATGATGCCATGTGTGCATCATTTGGTCTTACGTTGTTTGGTAGTACGCTCTCTTGTGTTAAGCTTAAGGGCATTTTGATCTTACCATGATTTTAATTTTTTAAAAAGTCTTTCAGCGTATGTTTTCGTGTTAAGTAATTTAGCAAAAGCACTTGTCATAGCGATTTGTACATCATTTACGTACATAAAAATTCTTGTGTTTGGATGCATGGAAGAGAAATCATTGATAAATAAAACAGAACTGGCCCGAAAATAGATCTTGGGGAACGCCGAAATCGTTCCGTACAGATGGTGATGCTATGTTTTCGAGGCAGACTGCGTGAGAGCGGTTCTTATAGGTAGCTCTGAAACCAATGTATGTCGATTCTAAGTTTGAGATTTGCTGCAAAAGCCGTTGGTGTTCCACACTGCCGAAAGATTTGGAGAGATCAAGCAATAGCAAAAAAGTGACATTTTTTCGTCGATGTCACTGTACATATATTTTTTTCGGTGATGTTAAGTATGACGAGCGCCTTGAATGTTGGTGTGCTTCCTGAAACTATACTGGTTTTGATGAAGTAAGTTAGATTCGTAAAAATATGCTGTAATAAAGAAACGAAGCCTTGAAAAACACAAAATTTGACTGCCAAACTCTTTTTTGGTCAAATTTAGACTTTTGAATCCTGGAGTCTTTGCTCATACGTAAATTCAAATCGTTGCAACTACAGAAATGCAAGGGACATTTCTACATTAATCAGTTAGACGATAATTTTGAGTTTATTTTTCTTTTCATATAGTTATTCCATTATTTTTGCTTCTAATATTGAAGCATCTGTCTTTAATAGAAATAAACAGATTTATTAATTGTTTCTACTTTCTCTTTTCAAAGGTAAGCATAGGGTTAAAACATTCAAATTAAATTACCTAAAATTCACCTTCATCTCCTTCATAGTTAACTTGCTTGGTAAATAAAATGACCATCGTCTAATCTTACGATTCTTAAAAATAGTTCTTTCTTCTATTCATTTTCACCATACTGTATTGTCTTTTCGGGGTAGAACGTTGAAATGTAAATTTAGTGACAAATAAGCTAGGGATCTCATCAATAAACTAGGGATCTCATCAACAAGTTAGGGATCTCATCATGTTACGTCAGGCAAGTTTGAAGTGTAACAGTAATGCAAAACTTAGTGGTGCAGTTTGAAGAGTCGTAGGCAGAGGTCATGTGAGAGGGAACAGACAGATTTCTTCTCATGAATTATGCTTCCTTCTTAAATTACTTACATCCTGAGCTTATATAAAGTTCCAGAGTACATATAGTTTTCATTTTCATTAGATTCAATGTCATCGCTATTCTTGTATATTTATGGTTAATATTATTATTATTCTAAGAAGTCGGTTTTGGGGAATGGGGCTGGTGAACATAAAATTCGAGTGGATGAAGTAAGCTTGCCAACATATTTTACAAAAATTGAGAAATCAAACAAGGGGAAGTCTGAGGACGATCAGTCAAAAAACAAAGAAAAATAACAAGTCACGAAGTGGTCACCCTCAAAAATCAGAGAGACACAAACTTGCTTAGCCCCGCAGTTACTGCTCTAGCCCGGCAATCGCCTCTCCCAGGCTAAAAAATGAAGTGATTTTATGGGAGCACAGAAAGAAAAAGCAACACAAACAAACACTCCAGACCTCAGATGACCTCTGTACGTGCTTCGTATGAAAGACGAAGTAGTAGCAAGAGAAAGGACGATCGAAACTGGACGGACAACTACACCACAACACACCATTATTGGGAGCTAATGTCCGTAGACTTGATACGAGAGTTGGCTCCTCTTTCTCAGGCATTAAGCAGCGCATCCTGCGGATGGATACGGAGTACGAGGAACAGGGCGCGAGATGTACGAGCAAGTCTATCACGTTTTGCTGCTGCAGATCACACCTGGACAATAATTGTGCATTCCCTTTTGATTGAAGAAGGAGCTACGGTGCTGGTGCTTTGAAGTCCAGCATGAGCGGGCGTCAAAGCAGATTCTTATTTTCTTCAGATGATTGAAAATGAAATTATTGTTGTTTTTCTAGTATGGAAAACATGTTGTTGATACCCCTACTGAGAGATGGGTTTAATGAAAAGATGCAACGAATGAGTTCAATTGAGAGATAGCAAACATGCACGACATCAAAAAAGAGGGGGCAAAAGCTAATGAAAACAAGGTCGATATTGCGAGTAAATTATTTATTTCTGATGTGCTGCTATTCAAGTATTTTGTTAATAACATTGATATGATTATGATATTTTCAATGTAGCTGCACTGAGCACTGTAACGTGTATTACACTTTGAAATGATTTTCCAGAGCAGATAGAATCTCTTGACAGACTTGCGAGATAGAGTGCAAGAATGACTTGACAGACTTGCGAGATAGATTGCAAGAATTACTTGACAGACTTGCGAGATAGAGCGCAGGAATTACTTGACAGACTTGCGAAATAGAGCGCAATAAAGTTGTGTGACCAGCAAAACAAACATGACTCATGACCATAAAATAAAGTTTAGCTGTGTTTTTTTTTCGAGCTCTGAACGAATAGTTCCGAATGACGTCAGATCTAATCTTAAAAACCTAAGTATCCTTGATAACTTTTTAACGACTGAAAAGACACTGAAGTTCTTCTTTGAAAAAGTGCAATAAAACAAAACTTGAAGTGTTTATCAACCTAGCACTGAACTCAAAACATTTAGAACGTTCAGAATATGACACGGCTTTGCTTGTTCAGACGCTGCCTGCATTGTGATCAACTAATGAACGACGTGTGGCTGCGTTGCATTTTTCACTTCGAGCAATAATGTGATAGTGAAAATTTCAACGTTAATGAGCCAAAAAGTTGAGAGCCCCAAATGAACTTCTAATGTTAATAAAACATGAAAATTAACATTGGGCATTTAATTTCAGAATTACTAAGTAAACGCTGTACTGATAGACACTTGCATCGTCTCTCTAAATTGTCTCCCCTTTGCTTGTGTTGTTTTTTTAATGGACGGAATTTTGTATGCTGGAAGAAGAGCTTCAGTTTCAAAAAACCACGTTGGAAAACAAGGAAAATAAAAGTCAGGCTGTGGTCCAGAACGGCATCACTGCCGAATGTAAAATGGTCCTTCGAATTTACAATATTTTTAGGATATTTTTGTTCAGCGTCCTTGCCATAATCTGCTTTTGTTGCACTCTAGAAAATGTTTCAAGGATGTTTGCGGTTACGGTGACTTTCAACGAGTTTTGAAACCACGAGACTATTTTCCAAGACTTTCTGAAAAATTATTATATTGCCTGAAACATGTTACAACTAGAGAAAGATTTCATGCAGGAGAATGACTGCGCATGCAGAAAACTGAATCTAATAACACAGGTCGAATTTCGGGCAAGCAAAAAAACATTGCTGAAAGAAAGATGGCGTTAGCCTCCTCGGGGAATTAGCAAGAGAAAGCGCACATGGAAACCATTTTTAAAGAAGTGGTGTTTGTGGAAACTCAAAATTGTTTGGAACATTCGTGTTGGAGTATGTCAATGAGAGAACGTCTGAAAGCGGGTTAGTGTGAAGATCTGCTGATTATTTGATGTAATTGTTGCATTTGAATGATAGCAGAGAAACAGAAGCTGTTGAAGTGCAATGTAGATGAGTTTTTACATAATTGTAGAAGAGAGATTGTTAGATAAATAATATGACAACGATGGTTGAAAAAGATGGGTAGATGAGTATGCAGGCAGTGTGGTAGGAAAAAATAGGTGGATAAGTAATAAAAATAAAAGCTAATGTTCTAGTGTCAAACAACTACATTTAAAAACAATGAGCTGGCAGCTAAATCCCGTGAAGTAACATACACTGAATACTATTTCAGTTTTTCTTGTGCGGACTAAGATGTGATAAGAAAAGTTTTTCCGTATTCTATTTGTTTTTTCAAGGAGGTTAAGTAAATTTAAATGATTTGTTTGGATCGAAAAGTCAAGACTCAATCATGACTTGGTGCATGAAGGGTCTGTCAGTAACGTGCAGCTTACGGCCGACTTATCTGGACGTTCTGTAGGGAAATTAATCAAAGTAACTTTGGGTCAATGGCTATAATTATTGCATGTCCAATGTGTTTTCAACTTTAAAAATTTGCTGCTTGTTAGACCTCAATTCAATAATTACGTTCTGTTCATCAGTATATGCTTGTACTATTACTCAACCCTTGCATTACTGAGAGTGTTACTCAACCACTGCATTACTGAGAGTGTTACTCAACCACTGCATTACTGAGAGTGTTACTCAACCACTGCATTACTGAGAGTGTTACTCAACCACTGCATTACTGAGAGTGTTA
>VCRD01002128.1:49241-76783 GCA_006783055.1 Trinorchestia longiramus
GGATGACAGGGTGATGGACAGGGTGATAGACAGGATGATGGACAGGGTGATGGACAGGGTGATAGACAGGATGATGGACAGCGTGATGGACAGGGGGATGGACAGGGTGATGGACAGGGGGATGGATTCACTGAACCCTGCATGGCTGTTCTCCAACACAATAGGATCGCTTCTATTCTCCTTGCCGCTGAGTGCAGGGATCATTGCGTTAATTCTGATACTATAATTGGTAATGATCCTACAGCTGATATTACTGGTACAATTTCCGATGGAAATAATGAAGGCATACAAACGAACAACAAAAACGTATATTTCCAATAAAGTTGGCACATAAGAAATGTAACAGCATTGGGTTTTAAAGATGCTTTCTCATAAAATTCTTGAGTGGTAGGTATTCTATGCATAATTGATGATATAACAGCGGTACCTATAGGTATACGTAAACAGTCACATCATGCAATGACAGGGTGAATGAAACAAATGAAACTTCATTTTTTCAATGATGACTAATGAGGTAGTCATTGGTGATACATGTAAATTCTGACGTGGTAGGTATTCCACGCACTTTGGGTGATAAGCGAAATATTTCCTTTAGGTACAGTTTAGAGTTATCATCATTGCATTTAACTGAATTGGATATTTAACATCCGAGAAAGACTGTAAAAGGAAAATTATGGGAGTGAAAACTCTAAACAAGAAGTTGCAATTGTTATTAAATTGAAATTGTAATTTCTAATTACTGGTTGCCCGTTTAATATGACTTGCTGATGATCGTTTCAATTTAATCATTATTACAGTCATTCATAAATATCATGGTGTTTAATATAAACGGATGTTACATATCAGAGAAAAAGATTAAAAAATAAAATAAAACAGAGTGAATGTCTCAAATTATCAAGATTCAGATGTCGATATAGATAAGGAAAACTGTAGTAGACTAAAGTTCTGAGGTTTCATAGTCACTTATTGTAACAAAGCAATTACTAACATTGACGTGTGAATTTTTTGATTATGCCTTCAAAGAGTAAAAATAAAATAACAATAATCTTCTGTGATACACGTATATATGCATATATATTTATATATATATATATATATATATATATATATATATATATATATATATATATATATTTATGTATATCTAAAAGCCTTAAAAGAAGAATAATCTGAGAAGAAAGCAGAAATTCACATAAAATTCCAATTAGTTTTAGGCAAAATACATTTTGTTTCCTATCAAAAAGTTTTCTTTTATTGTTTTGCATTATGAAAACTGAACATTTTTAACATTAGCACATTTATCATGTAAAAAAGCACAAGTTAATAAGCCTGAAATTTAACAGAAAAAAGAAAAATTAAAAAATACACCGGTGTTTGATAAAATTAAACTAGTCGATTTAATTCCACAGCTGCGAAATTATAGCACGAGTTTGACATTTACGTTGGTTTCCTTTGAATATTGTTAACTCTACTTCGGTTGACATGAACTCTACATGATTTGTGTGACATAAGCACATGGTAGACAGTTATATGTAATATGTTTCGTTACTAAGTTAATTTTGTTTTATCATCCGTAGGAACTAAGTTTTCGGTATTTGTTTGCTACTTTGATATTCGAAAATGATGTGTCACGTTTTTTTTGAAATTCTTATTTGATTGGTTTTCCTTCATATGCGTGGGCAGTTTATTCCAAAGCAATGCACCTGAAATTGAAAGAGCCCTGCTCTAGCTTCCTAGCATTAGTGGTATTCAAACTACAGTCTTTTATAAATATATACATTTTTTGAGACACCCTGTACATGCTAGGTGCCAGCCACTCAGTTTACTGCAGACGCAACACTGTCGTCTCAGTTCCTTGTTGCTCACTTTCCTCCCTTCCTTCCTATGTCTTCCATGTACCTTCTTCAAGTCAAACTATAAGCCTGAACTTTCTACGTACGTATAAAACTAGGTTTTATTGAAATGAAGACTAGGCCTCGTTAAAGAAAATAAAAATCAATAACGACATCGTATTAGCGAAGTAGATTGATACATTTCGAATGCTTGCCTGAAATACTTCTCATTATTCAATGCCTTACAACCTTTTAACTGCACGTGATTACAAACAAAAATTTAACTCAAACTATAATACATTCAACTAGAAGCAACTAAACACAGTACAAGTGGGATTTCTTCAGGGCTTATTTTAATTTTTTTGTTGAAGGCTTCCCTAAAGACCAAATTGTGGAAGATCACCTTTGAGATCAAATTCAATTTTTGGTGCGTCATCAGCAACTTGAACTCACTTCTCTGGGACGAAGTAGAATGCGAGGACAACTCATCGAGACCTGTAAATATCTCAACGGCTTTAATGATGTTACCCTAGTAGAGCTCTTGGACAGAGACAATAAGTCTCGAACCAAAATAACAGTCAAAAACTGATAATAAAAACTTAAAGAAATCCCAGGCTCTAAGCTTTTCTAAGTTAAAATTACCGGAGTCTGGAACCAGTAGCCCGAAAATATTGTTTCTGCTAGCGTCAAGAACACATTGTGAAATTGTCGCGACATAAATTGGATAAGGAACCTCCCAGTATTACACGGTATTTATTCAAGGTATGACCAGAACTCCGGTATTCCATCGAGTACGACGAGCACACCCTCATTTTGTACTACAGAGCATAGAAATATTATGTTCTACTAGCCCTGTAATCAATATGTACAACAAGCCTTGTGATTATTGTGCCAAGCGAGTCATAGTTATTGTGCATCATAAATCATAGCATATGAATATGTAAATCAAGAACCATATAATTATTTTGCACTTTGTGAGTAGTAATTAATAGGTACCGCAGTTCATAGTTATAGTGACCACGAGTCATGCAATATTGGGTGCCACAATTCATACAATTTTGAGTGTCATATAATGAACATACAATTATTGGGTATCACGAGTTCTCTTATTGAGTATTACTGGTCATATACTTTGTGTATAAAATGACCCATATTTCTATGATATGTACCACGCATCACATAATGTGTTCTACGAGTCGTGTAGATGTTGTGTACCTGAGTCATGTACATATTGTGTACCTTGAGTCATGTAACCATTACGTAGCATAAGTCATGTACTTATTATGTACCGAGAATCACGAAATATTTGTACCGTGGCCTGCTATAGTACAGTGCAGGCTGTACCGTGGCCTGCTGTACTACAGTGCAGGCTGTACCGTGGCCTGCTGTACTACAGTGCAGGCTGTACCGTGGCCTGCTGTACTACAGTGCAGGCTGTACCGTGGCCTGCTGTAGTACAGTGCAGGCTGTACTGTGGCCTGCTATAGTACAGTGCAGGCTGTACCGTGGCCTGCTGTACTACAGTGCAGGCTGTACCGTGGCCTGCTGTACTACAGTGCAGGCTGTACCGTGGCCTGCTGTAGTACAGTGCAGGCCGTACCGTGGCCTGCTGTAGTACAGTGCAGGCTGTACCGTGGCCTGCTGTAGTACAGTGCAGGCTGTACCGTGGCCTGCTGTAGTACAGTGCAGGCTGTACCGTGGCCTGCTGTAGTACAGTGCACGCTGTACCGTGGCCTGCTGTAGTACAGTGCAGGCTGTACCGTGGCCTGCTGTAGTACAGAGCAGGCTGTACCGTGGCCTGCTGTAGTACAGTGCAGGCTGTACTGTGGCCTGCTGTAGTACAGTGCACGCTGTACCGTGGCCTGCACTATGTGGCCGTATGGAGATCAAATCGAGCTCGTGACCGCCGAGCTGACGTCATTTTCCAATTTCATAGCGCGTAAATGCTAAAGATGAGGATCCATTTCGCTGATAGACACGTTCCAAATCATTGGGTAGTCTATGCTTAAGGGTTCCACGTCAGCAGAGACGTTACTCAATTGTTTTGGCTAGGGAAATTGCCCAAGAATGTCATTGAAACTCAAAGAGCATTTGTAGGAGCACTATCACGCTTTATATGCAAAGTACAACGATGACTACGGTATACATTTTTGTTACTCATATGGCTAAAATTTCAAACGATTAATAAATTTTGTACTCTCGTTTGAACTGGTTTTATATTTTACTGACCAGCGTTGTAAATAATTATTCCATATTTTATTCGCCTTACAGTTTGTCACATGCGAACACGAGTTAATAATGACCTGAAAATAAAATGAATACAGGGTGGGGCAACACAACTTCCTTTTTTCAAAGCAAAGGGCTTTGAAAAAAGGAAGTTATGTTTTCGCACACTGTATTAATTTTATTTTCTGATCATTGTTAACTCGTCATTGATTCTTCCAGCTTTTGAAGTCTGTCCGAATTAATGCGTACCTCAGCGCTCTGGCACCGCAGAGGAAAATTCAATATAAGTCCTGGTGGTGGTTAATACAACTACTTTATTGCGGCTTTATTCTTTTAGACTGAACCTGAATGTTACTATAGTTAAGTATTCATTCAATATTCTGATGTGCATACATGCCTCTGATTCAGAAGCTTTTCTCGTCCAGTCACTCTTCAATAATTGATGCTAGGTGAACGAGAGCACAACAAAACTACTACAAGGTCCGGCAACATAACTTCCTTTTTTGTCTTTCAAAAAGTTATGAAAAAAAGAAGTTATGCTGTCGCAACCTGTATAAAATTACAAGCGACTTGTAAAACTGCTTCGTTATAAATGTATGAACACCGGAAATTATAATACCCACTCATTGAGTGGATCACTTTTCATTTCAAGATATGTGCTACATGAAATTCAACATCCATAGCCAAGCCACTTTAAACGAGCAAAAGAAATCGGTAAGAACATCTGTAGAAAATGTCAGTTACAAGACAATAATTGATCTCAGCTGTAATGTACCTCAGGTTCAAACTGCTGCGGCTAGACGGCGCAGGAGGTGCTTTGAAGATCAAAACTTTTCTGCCCTCGGCGATTTTTTGTTGAACTTGAACCTCAAGTTCTGAGGCTACGAGGACTTGCTTCTTTCTCCTCTGCGCGTGATTACGATGACTGGAATTGCTGCCATATTGTTTTCTGGAATTCAGTGAGCGTCGACTACGACGCTGGAATTGGCTGTGCAGCTCATGGAAACTACTTCGAGAATCATTTTAGGGCAGAGTTTAGATTTTTTCCGTGTCTTGCAAGATGGCTGCTGACTTGAAATGTGGCAACCTCGCTGCAAACGGCCTGCTCTTCTCACCATGGAGCCCTTCTGGGAGCCTTGCCGACGCATCAGTTGAAGAAGCTTTTGTTTTGTTCGCATGTGTGCGGCAAGAAACTGAGTCTGAAATTTAGTTTTAGTGTAAATGGCTTGAGAAAGTGCAAAGTTGTAAACAACTACGCTAATATGACAACTGCGTATAAAATGGAAATTTCAACTGCGTAACTTCCAAATACATTGAGTTCTAAGCGCACGAATATTAGAAAAAATAAATAATATAACAGAGGTTTTGTTAGGTGTAGAGCTGAAAGAGGCATGTAAACTCACAGAACTCTTTCATTCACTACACAGGAGGACCATGAAACCTTTCCTATTGGAGCTATTAGCTACATAGTAAATTTGTTACTTTCTGCGCTCTTCTCATAGAAGTAGGACCAGTAACTTAACAAACGTAAACTCTAAGACTGTCATCAATCACAAACAAAAAATATTTCTGTAAACTGACTCTCGATCCTGTCTATTACATTTACTTGTGATTCAAAGTGAATGCATTAGACGAGGGAAAAAAATTCCCTACCAATAAAAGCGAAATTCCTTGTGTTGTTGGAGTTACCGACGAATGAATCACAGCGACATTCTCGTAACCACGACTGATCAGTCGCTTACACAAACCAGGATGCAACAAATGTTGGAAATCCCCACAGCGCCTGTTCGTCATTTTGTCCCGCGTGTGGAGGTGCTGTCAATGCCAGAGTTCGTTCATTATGAAGTCCCCTACATCAGAAGGAAAGCTATTCAAGCGCTCAGTGTGTTGACTCGAAGTTTTAGCGAACTTTGTACCATGAAGCTTGGAAAGGTCTGGCAGCGCTGTTTGGGGTGAAACGGGCTGTTGTGCAACGGGTTGATGTGTGGCGGGCTGTTGTGTGGCGGACTGTTGTGTGGCGGACTGTTGTGTGGTGGGCTGTTATGTGGCGGACTGTTGTGTGGCGGACTGTTGTGTGCCAGCTGTTGTGTGCCAGCTGTTGTGTGCCAGCTGTTGTGTGGCGAGATTTGGTGTGGCGGATTGTGGAATGGTGGGCTGTGGTATGGTGGGCTGTGGTATGGTTGGCTGTGGTATGGTGGGCTGTGGTATGGTGGGCTGTGGTATGGTGGGCTGTGGTATGGTGGGCTGTGGTATGGTGCAGTGCTGGACTGTTACTCTTTTTTGTGTTCCATTGGCGGTGTATGGTTAAGTTTCGATCATACAATTTTCAGTTAATAATTGCTGAATATTTCGATGATATCTATACTTTAGTAGAAGAGTATTGAGCTGCACCTCTCGTGCTACAATTGTGCGGGACGGTGAATGGAAGAAACATTCGCACCACAAGACGCTGACTTTTGTGCTTGAATGTCAGTTTGGGTGTGTGAATGTCAGGTGAGGCACGTGAATGTCAGGTTGAGAGTGAGAATGTCAGCTTAGGCGAGTGAGTGTCAGTACATTGACGCACGTAAATATCAGCAGTTTACGCGTCCAAACGACGCTAACTTCCCTCATTGTGCGCCACAAGAGCGTCACACGTGCACGTGCGTACCAGGCGCAGTCTGTTGACGTGCACGTGCGTACCAGGCGCAGTCTGTTGACGTGCACGTGCGTACCAGGCGCAGTCTGTTGACGCGTACACACGTACCAGGCGCAGTCTGTTGACACGTGCAGCATGATCGAGACAATTTATATATGTTGCAAAAGCTGCAGCGCAGAGCAACAAGCTGCTGGTGATAAAGAGCTTCTTTTACGGAGGCTGTACATTACGCGATATAATATAGGGTTCTGTGTCACGTGAGGCTGCTGAAGTACTGTGCTATGTTGGTGATGTGTAGAAGTAACATCAGGTGATGTACAACAGTGACATCAGGTAAGGTATAACAGTGATATCAAGTGATATACAACAGTAACTTAAAGTGATGTGCAACAGTAACATAAGGTGATGTACATCAGTGATATCACGTGATGTAAAACAGTGATGCCAGGTGATGTGTAACAGCCACATCTGGGTGGTGTACACCTAGCAACAAATCACCACACACCCAATAACAGGTCAACACACACTCAACATCAGGTCACCACAAACCCGTCAATATTCAAAGAAGGGCGAACCGACGTCTATGAAGAAGGTGGACAAAGGTACAAGTGATGATAGATTTGTGCCTTTGTCCCTCTTCTTCTCTGACGTCGGTTCGTCCGATTTTTAATCTTTTACGTCATTCCCATACACTGCCCTTACTCATAAAGTCATCCCCGTACACTTTGCTCATTCTGCAACACTGTGTCCTTTTGCTTACAGAGAATGGAACACACTAAGTAGCTCACAAATAGCGGGAGCATCGATCGTAGTGGTCATTTTCATTTGTCTGTTCGTTGGGCAATCGGGCTGTGTCCGTTTTGACGATTACATGAAGAAATAATTAACACCCTGCAGTACTCTTGGTAATAAAATCATATTGTTATGTAAATTTGCCGTTTTTTATAATTCATCGGAGGTTGAAAAAACAGCCCTCGTATATTCAAGAGACGTACTCGTACATATGTAGGTAGAAGTAGAAAAACTAGTCTCATGGCCTGCGATTGGTTGCACGTTCCACCACCTGGGGGTGCAGGCGAATTTCTTCTTCCCGTTGAAACTGTTGGTAAGAATAACTGCCCTAAAAGCTGTGTCAAAGTTGTATAAACATTTTTTCTATTACCCGTAAAAAATCAGAATTAGTTTTATGTTCACGTCGGATGTGTTCGTGTCATGATAGTAATGATACATTCATAGGTTTGTATATTCCAGGCGATGTACGAGGTATATGTATGAGGAGTGTATCTCATAAGTTTGCATATCCCAGGCGATGTATGAGGTATATGTATTAGGTGTGTGTATCATACGAGGAACAAGGTATTAAGTGTGGAGCAGCCATGAGACACCGACTCACAAAAATAAACACTTAGCCGAGAGGCGAGCTCGAGGGCAGGGGAAACATAAACAGTATGGTTTGAGAAGGGTAGCGGTGTATGATTTCGTGGCAAAAGAAAGTGTCAAACACAAGCAAATTTATTGGAGGGACCTTTTGACTCTCAAGAATTATGTAGTCGTGTAACTCTCAAGTTGATTGAAGAGTTGGCGGGTATATCAGAGACGTTTAGAAATCCATTCCAGACTATAGGACAAATAGGGAGATTAGAAAGTGGAAGATATATGTGGGGGGAGTAAAGTGCATATAAAAACGGTAGGAAGGATAGATGCAGGGGACTTGGGAACTAGACCTCTCCGACGATGTAGGCTATTGGAACTAGAGCGATATAGGGTCTTGGGGGCATAGGTGGTTTAGGGGCACCGTGATAAAAGGAAAAACTAACGGTATTATTAACACGTTGACTCCGAAGTGGTACGTATGTGTACCACTGAGGTTAGGTTCTGTAATTTTTTCAGATCCTTCTAGTGACTATGCGTACAAAGTGAAGTTTTACACCAATCAGGCAATCGGAGGTAACGTGTTAAGGTGTTGTTTCGTGAGTGCTAAACATCGTAGCCCATCAGAAACGAATTTCCAGTGTAAGGGGAAGTTCTAAGATTAACATAGTTAATGTAATTGAGGTTAGCGGCAGGGTAAATCTAGTAATTCGATGTGAGCACCCATAGATTTAAATCAGTCGTTCCGTGTGCACACTTGACTATCCAGCTACTAAGTATGCAATAATTTGATCGGTAATAGTGCACTGTTTAAGAGGACATCATGTGTGGTTCATATGCGAAAATGTGGTAGATAACTCACATTCTCCAATGCCGTGATGTTTATAATAACGTGTATTAAATTTTCAGTGTGTATCATTATCCCCTCATTTGCCATTGAAAAGAAATATCGAGAACCTTTTACTATTTTATGTATTCGGAGGATTAGAGTCCCTTTAAGAGCGATGTTGTATGTTTTCTCGCATTTGAAAAATTGCGTTATTTACAAGTATTAATTGATATATAGCGGAAGGACAGCATGAAGAAAAAATCATGCATTGACACAGAGATTACGTAAATTATGAGAGAGAAAAGAACTCATTGACAATCAATCATTGTGCAATTAAAAGTAGGGAGACATGCTATTTCCTTTTTATATACATTAATCAAATAATCAATTAATAACAAATAAACAATATAACAATAACACGTACCGCCACATTCGAGAATATTAGAATAATAACCTAATACTTATATTAGGTCTATAAGTATTAGTTTATTATTTACTACCCTAATGAAAAATTCATTTTTCTTTCAGTGCACTACATAATTATAGGCTGTCCTGAAAAACGTTTGCTGATTTCGTGATGTAATAGTATCTAAACTAATTCAAATAGTAGTAAACATTTTTTAACAACAGTCATCTTTTTCAAGGGATTAAACATATTTTAGCTGAATACCAAAGGAGTGCAAGAAAATCTAAAATAACCTTTATCCTGCAGCAACGTAGCGGCTGCAGCTTTCAAATTGCAGGAATAAAGAATGTTGTGACCGTTTGATGTGCTGCCAGGCTCAGATATCGAATGATTAACCTTACACCCAAGTCTATGCGAAAATGGCACGACGATATCAGTGAAAAAATGTATATCTGCGTTTAGAAAAAAGACATTTTAGCTGACCATCAGTCAGAGAGACAGTTGTTGTTGAGTTAGAGGTGCATTCACTCATAGCTCTAATAAGGCATTACTCGGAGCTGGTCGAGAGTTACGGCTCCTCAAAATACCATTGTAAGATTATACAAAAACGACTACAGTTTCGCTCTCATCATTTACAATTATTGCAAAAATTTCACCCGCAAGATAATCTAATGTGATTTACATTTTCTGAGAAAATGAGGAATTAATTGAATGGGACGATAACCGGTTTTATTAAGAGTAGTTTATGGTGGTGAGGCGACATTTCACTTAAACGGCAGAATTATTAGACTTATAAATATGTAGATTGAAAATCCGTACGCCATCCAGGAAACTAAGCAAAGCTTGCCGAAAGTTTTTGTGTTTTGTGTTGTATCGAAGCGGACTGGGTACGATTTTTCTTTGAGGGAAGAAAAGTTTCTGTTTAAAATTACCTACAGCTGCTGACTAGTTGAATGCTTTCACAACTAGCTGATGTGAGTAATGATTTCTTTTTTTAGCAAGACAGAGCTCTTCCTCACTGGCATCTCGCTCTTATGATAGTCATCAAAGATCAGCCAATCAGAAGAGTCCTCGATGAGGTCCCCCGTCCAAACTATTCGTGACTTTTTTCTTTTGTGGGTACATGGAGAGCACAGTTTACGTACCACTACTACATGTAGCTCTGGAATGCCTGAAAAATTTGATCACTCAAGCAATTCTCATAATCACTCAAGAAATGTTGTAGATAGTCTGGACAGAATTTATTTAACTGTCGCATCGATATTTGCCGAGTAACCAGAGAATTGTTCATCGAGTGTCTTTAATTCTAACGTATACTACTTGAATGTGAATGAAATTTTACACCTGAAGTAATAACAGTGAATTATTATACTAATAAAGGTACGTGTTTTACCTGCTTGGAATTAGGGTTTGTTTTATGTATACCCTCTATATTTAGTTCTTGTTAGGGAAGAGAGATTCTATGCTTCTGTCCCTCCCTGGCGCCGAGTACACAACCGTCTCTTACTACGTTACCTGACCGGCTTACTGGAGACATTGCGGCTGATTAATAAGCGAAAGCTATTCGTTTAATCGCCTAATAGTATCCAATTCTAAGTAAAGTTTGGCTGACGAGCGCTTTCAATGGTAATGATATTTTGGCCCTGCAATTTGCTCTGTGCTATTCCGACCTCACTAGTCGTGCTCTCGAGAATTGCAGCCTGGCTGGCCTCGATCTTTGCAATTTAATAAACGAAAATAATATGCTCTGGCCCGATGACACTTGCAAGAGCCGTGTTCAGTACTGACATAAGGGCGAGTATGTCGTGCTCTCGACACTTCCTAGAGTTAGGAAAGCTAAATTAAAAATTCCCTTTCAACAAAATTTTGTTAACCTAAAAAACAAAGAAGATTAATTCAATTTTTTTGTAGCAGCGTCTGTTGTGAAACAAAATGAATTTTCTCTTTTCCTTTTAAGACCAAAATAATGCTGAGTTATTGCTCGCCTACGTCGCTCTCCCTGAGAAATGCAGCGGCTCTAAGCTCCGCATTGTCGAACGGGGGCAATCATGGGGGCGGATTGCTACACAATCATGGGGGTGGATTGCTAGACAATCATGGGGGCAGATTGCTAGACAATCAATTGTCTTGCTCAGCCGATGGAAATATTCTCGCTCGTACGTCAAGTTGAACGTTGTAGCCGAGCTGGCGCTTCTTCAGGACTGTGCGGCCATTGTTTTTCTTGGACGCAAGTGGAACTAGAGAGGAATTTTTTAGCGTACGTGAGACTAAGGGAGTCAATTCAAAGTTTGCAATGTAACATTTATGTTTGCACCGTTCATGGGGATTATATTAGAAATTAGCAATCATGTGTTCTCGCACACATTCTTTCCTGTGGACGGCGCTGGTACGAGTCATTTGCCTGTATACTCGTACTTGTGCACGGACGTAGGATGCCGCTCGTGCTGCTTGAAGAAGGGTTCGTAATTCGGACATCTGTTGTACAATTCGGGCTACAGTTCAAAGATGAATTTTTTAAACGAAGAGTAGAATCGCTTCAATTTACGGGAATGACTTAGAACAGAACAGTAGCAGACGCCTCCATTCCCTCCACCTGTTCCAGTGTTGGCTTCAGTCCGTCAGAGTTTGGCCTACATCTTTTGTCTCAAAACACGCATCTGTTCGGTGGAATTAAACATGAAAATTTTTCCCAACATTCTTTTTTAGAATTGAAATTTCTGAATCATATAGTAACTCACTGTTCAAGTTTTATTAGAATAAAATGGCGTACCCATCATTCTGAAATGATCGTCATTTTGCCGTCCTTCGTCATTGTCTGTGTGAAGATTTTAGATCATATGATTATCATCAGGTAGCTTTTACGTTCAAAATTTTTCACTTTACAAAAACATCACCCGGAAGTTTTTACCCTAGTGAAGTTTATGCCACAAAAGATTATCTTTATAAAATACTTATGCATCACTTAACTCAATATTAATTGAAATTCCTAATAAGCGATAGCATCCACGTAGGACGAAAGAAGCAAGGTTCCAGGAAACTAAAACTAGTAAAAAACTGAGGGCTGGGGTCAAAATTGAGCAGCCTCGGAAATTTTCTAGCTTGTAATGAGCGCCTCCGAGGAGTCTTCAAAAGACCTCGAGGTCTGCTAAAAATTACTTGAGGCAATTGATGAGCTCGTCTCACCGTGACCCAGGGCAGACAGCAGAGTTTGAGGGCATTTATTGCTTCGAGGGGATCCGTGTAATGTTTCGTTCATGGTATCTATAATAGCAGCTGCTTGAGATACTAGTTTTGTAAAATGACTTTTGTGAATTTTGCCTCCAAAAAACGTTTGCAACACACGGTAAATTTTCAGGGAGAATTTTTTGCAGCCCTGCGTCAGAAGAGGAAGGCATGGTTTCCATTGCTGTTTCCAGCAGTTTGCTGCCCTGAGCCACGATGAGTGCTGGTCAGCAAAAACAAAATGCTTCTCTAAGAGCCGTAGCATGCTAGGAATATCTCTTTCTTACGAACATAATTTATCAAGAAATGCTTGTCTCCAACGACGAAGAATTCTTCAAATGCAGACTATAAATACACTACGTGTACTTTATTTTTTCGACAAACAATGTTTCACAATTGCAGAACTCTGGCAAACCAAACATTACATTATGCTCCATTAATCCTGGTATTCTATTCATTCGCTGCTCCATTAATCCTGGTTTTTTATTCTTCAGAGCACTCTCTTCATCCTCGTATTCCATTAAGCTTCGTACTAGAGGCCTTGTGGTGCTTCATTATTCGTAGCTGCACAACGCATCTAAACGACAAGTTTTCTACTCCTGTTGTCCCATTCACTGCATTCAGAGAAACAAAAATCTCCTGTAAATCCCCTTTGTCAGAGACAGACTTGTTAAGATCCGTTCATCAACATCGGTTATTTTATACACAGCGTGAAGCCTGCACAAGGTGCAGCCCAATGTTTTGTCCATGGGTAGTTTTTGTCAGTCGGTGGGGATTTTTGTTACATACATATTGATCGAGGATAGAATTTTGTATTCAGATCTCTGTGAACTGCAACTTCTCCTCGACTGCATTGAATTTGTGTTCTCATGACTACATTGTCGACTAACTAAGGCTCTTGACTACAGTGGAGCCAAAAAGAAAGTCCACACTGCCTGTATTTTCTAAGATTTGTAAATTACGTTAAATTTAAGGCAACTGATCAAAATAACCTATAAATCATTCGATTTGGCGTTGATTCCTTTTTAATATTGTATTCTTATATTTCACTTTTAATTGGACTATGCAAGTGTTCATGTCAATATATATAGAAAACACAAAATCAAGGAGGCAAAAAGAAGCTCTGAAGTTCATAATTTAAAAGTAAACCAGCTGATATGTCTAGCTTTTAGATAGTAGAGTATCTGTAATCGTGCTAACTGTTGCTCTACGTTATAACCAAGTTAAATTTAGTCCGAATGTCTCGACTTTCTCTTAATGACCGTAAGGAGTTAATTAACTGCACAATGCTGGAATATCCACCCGAGAAATTGACAGAAGATTGAAATGTGGTGAGAAAATTGTACGAATGACTGGGCAAAATCACCAGAAAAAAGGCAGTGTTCAAGATACCCCTAAATCCGGCCGTCCTAGGGCAATTTCTTACAGAGACGACCGTGTCATAAAGATCCGCAGCCTCGAGACAGATTTGAAACTTTTCTTCAGACCCAAAAATATTGAAGTCTTACTGAAAAGTGTTCTCTTTCAACAATTAATAATAGGTTGAAGGAATTTAAGCTGTGAGGTTGTATTGCAGGACACAAACTAATGATATCTGTGAAGAACAGAAAGCGCCGTCTAGACTTCGTCAGATGTCATGAGGATCATGACTCCTCATACTGGCTAATGGTGCTTTTTAGCTATGAAAGCAGGTTCAATAGGCAAGGCAGGGATGACAGGCAGTACGTCCGACGAAGGAAAGACGTGGAATTTAATCACAGGTGCACAGTTTCAACGCTGCAAGGTGATGGAAGTTCCGTCATGGTGTGGGGTGTGATCAGTGCCCATGGTACGGGGCCTCTAGTTCGATTACACGGTTGAATTCATTCGACTAAATACATTGATGTGTTGGATGCGCATTTTGTGGTCTATTTTGAGGATAATGTGGAAGAAAGTCCCATCTTCATGCAGGATAATGCCCCCATTCACACAGCTGGCAATGTCAAAAGGTTCCTCCAAGGGGCATAATATTCCGTGTTTGGACTGGCCTGCCCAAGCACCAGACCTCAATCCAATTGAGATCGTATGGCACTACGAACAACAGCTACGCAACGATAATATTCGTAATCTTGATGAACTAAGGAGAAGAATTAATAAAAGTGGGACGCCCTTTCACCGGAGTTCTATCGCAAACTAATCGAGGGAATGCAAAAGAGATTACGGTCTGTCAAATCACAGAAGGGTTATGCTACTAAATACTAGCTAGTTTACTATGTTTCGAATGTAATTTTGCTCTAATGTTTCTTTGAAATAACGTTTTTGCACTATATGGAGTTTCTTTTTGTATTCTTGATTTTGTGCTTTCTATGTAAATTGACGTTAACACTTGCTTAATCAACTAGAAAATCGAATATTAGCATATAATTATATACTATTAAATAGGAATCAACGCTTAATCGAATGATTTATAGTTTTTTTGATCAATTACCTCAAATTTAGCGTAATTTATAGGTTTTTAAAAATATTACCAGTGCGAATTTTCTTTTTGGTGCCATTGTATGTATACACTTGACTAACAACTGCTCTTATTTATGCTGCTGATTAACTAACGCTCCTGACTATATTGTTGACTAACTACTTTGCTTCACTATATTATTGGCTAACTATGGCTGTTGACTAGATTGATGACAACCTTAGTTGTTAACCAACGCAGTAATTAACTAATTAATATACGCAGGAATTGACTAATTACTGCGTATTAGTAATGTATTAGTATATTAGTAATATTGCTGATCAGTTATGTTGCGGTTAACTATATTACAGCTTAAGTAAACTGTTGACTTTTCATATCTTAAATAGACAATATGGTTAGCGAACTGCTGTAGATTATTGCCTAACTATATTGTTGATTAAGAATAGTTGTTATATAGCTAACCATTTGATTTGGGTCTAGATTATCTACTTTGTTAGTTAAGGTTTATACATTATTGACTGATTAAGTTGTTGACTAGTCTCTCGTAGATTGTCTGTGTAGCTGAGTTACTATTTGATGGACTAACTGTATAATTTTGATGACTAACTTAATTGTTTGTTTGTGCTTCTTCAACAGTTTGGGTCTGACAGAGTTTGTTCACATTCGCTTTTTCAACTAAAATTACAAATGTTTTAAAATTTAATTAGAGAAAAGTTCTGGATGACAGAAAATTTCTGCAGTTGAGCCACGATAAATAAAAACTAAAAAAGGGCAAAACATTTATCCTGTTCGTTTGAAAATGATGTGAAAACATATTACGTTGGATAAACAAACACTACCGTCTCAGAATTTTTTAGTTATTACACAAACGCTAGCTCCAATAGCTCATTTTAACCAATTTAATCATCTGAAAAAAATAAACTCAATGATATTGTTTAACAAAGTCCAAGTCCCTTTTTCTTTAAAGATTTTTACAGTTAAAACTAAAGTCTTGCTCAAAGTTAAAACTGAAGTCTTTATCGCAGTTAAAACTGAAGGCGTTCTCACAGTTAAGACTGAAGTTTTGTTCACAGCTAAAACTGAAGTCTTTCTCACAGCTAAAACTGAAGTCTTTTTCACAGTTCAAGCTGAAGTCTATCACACAAGCAATCTTGGCACTGCTTCGCTTTGCTTATTTTACAGTATAATTTACAGATAGTAATATTAAAATAACAATTAAAAATATGATTGCTGTATTTTATTGAAGCAAGGGTATATATGCCACCACAGACCTTGCGCATTTATATAAAATGACATGAATTTTCACATTCCAGAATATTTTATCTCAAAAGTGACATCCTCAAAAATGGCCTAAGTAGTACTAATGGCCATAAAAATTCAGATCATGAAACAGGTTCAGAGAGCATTCAGGACAAAATTTTTCTTCAAATATTCGCGTCATGGGCAAAATATTTTTGTATCTAATGGAATTGTAAAGAGATTTAACCAAACAGCTTCAGTTCGACCTCAGGTCCACACGAGCAAGAAGTTGCTAGCCTTTTAAAACGTGGATGCAGGAAAGATTTTTTTGAAAAAATCAATTATTTCGCTTTAGGCATGGTATAAACATGTTGGGTTTATGCTATGGAACCATCTGGCTAATCTTGAGAAAATATAGCAAATGGAACAAACCTACATATAATATAGCCTACAAACTCCACTGGCGCAAATCCTCAGTATACGAGGAATCCAGGCTGGCGGTCTAAATTTTTGGGCTCAGTTTTGAGTAGGTCTGGTACAAGCATGTAATCTGGTTCGATGAACAGAGGTTTCTTTTGCATCAGTCACCAAACAAACAAATCAACAGATGCTGGGCCCCAACAAGCCTCCACACTGTAATAGAGTGTAAGAAAACTCACTGAGAAAAAGTTATATCATGGGTGGAAATGGTGGATAGGAGGATCCTCCCTGTGGCTTGGTTTGAAGGATCCGTCAACTCTGATGTCTAGCTGTAGAAAATCCTGAATAATACAGTCTGGCATGCAGTTGAGGCGGTGACTACTAGAAGTCAATTCTGGTGTCAACAGGACTGTGCCAACTGCGATGTGTGAGCCCTGTGTCTTCTGTTTCTGGAATCCAAATTTGAGGATACAGTAGATTGATTTCACATCGGACGGATCCCCTTTGGCCCCCATACTTTCCAGACGTGCTCTTCCATGATTTCTCTTTCTGGGCCCAGAGCATGGCACACATCGTCAGGTGTCAACTGAGCCCTCTGTCCGAGTTGAAACGTATTGTGGACTTCACAGCCAACTTGAGCGAGGAGGATGTCAGAAAGATGAAGCGAAGCTGTGCAGGGGTCAGCTTGGAGGGCATTTTAAGTAATTGAAAGAATAAGCACAAACATCTAACTCATAGTGTATCATTGTTACCCTTGGTATATTAAAATATAGCGGTTAAATATTTTTCATAAACTCTTGTTTCAATATCAGTCTTTAGATCATATAGTACTTGCGTGAAGGCGGTCCTGGCGCTGCAACCGACCTTGAGTGAGATCCTAGGCCTGTTGCTGTTGTACTACTGGAGAACCAGCTGTCTAGATATAACTGTTCAGATCTAGCTGTCCGGACTCATCTGTCTAGACCCAACTGTTGAGATCCAGCTGTTGAAACTCAGGTGTGTTGAAGGTATCAGGTTGTAACGAAAGTTCAGTCCATTTTTTTGAGTTTTGATTCTATGGCATCATTGCGTTAATTTAACATACAAATGACACATGTATAGCTGTTGAAATCATTAAAATAATATTTTTTCTCTCATATTTCTTAAAATTGTTTTCATAGATAACTATTGTTGACCCAAATGTAAATTCCAAGCAAAGAACACATTAGGCATATTTCAATGTATGTATGAATTTCGGAACGGCAAGACCAGTCAGATTTCAGGAGCTGCTTCGTCAAAGACACTTATGGAAATGATGTGGAGAATGAAAAGACCTGTACGAGTAGAAGATGGTTTTCACATTTCAAAAAAGGATGACTTCAATCTAAAGGACGAACCGAGAACAGGACGTTCCAGAGTATTCAATTCTGATAAATTGTGGGGTGTCATTGATGAAAACCCTATCAGTACAACTAGAAAACTAAGCAAGGAGTTTAATGTGAGCCATTTAAACCACATATCGTGAAATGATAGAACCTAAACTCCTTGCTCAGTTTTCTAATTAACACCTTACTCTGATTACTGGGACGACCGATGACTGGGACTACAGATGACTAGGACTGCAGATGACTAGGACTGCAGATGACTGGGACTGCAGATGACTAGGACTTCAGATGACTAGGACTACAGATGACTAGGACTGCAGATGACTGGGACTAAAGATGACTGGGACTAAAGATGACTGGGACTGCAGATGACTGGGACTGCAGATGACTGGGACTGCAGATGACTGGGACTGCAGACGACTGGGGCTGCAGATGACTGGGGCTACAGATGACTGGGTCTACAAATGACTGGGTCTACAAATGACTGGGTCTACAAATGACTGCAACTCAAGAGACTGGTCATTATCTTGGTTCTTCTATTACTACACATCTTTAGTCATATTTAATTTAGAATGTGAAGCAGATTCATGAATGCTGATGCAGAGTAATTTTAAAATGATAAAAATATCACAGGCATATAGCTTTGTTTGTTTTCATATCCTAATGACAACACTGGCAAATAAGCTCTCCAAACCTTCGTATAAGAGACTTTATGATAGAGTAGCGAAAAAAGAGATTTTAGGGTGGGAATTAGAGAAACAAAGTTCAGGACTGCTGTTATTGAAAAAAAGAGACTTTATCTTTGGAATTTTACTAGCAACGAAAACGCACCACGTCCAGAATGCTGTGATGCTCTGCGATTGTATGTACCATGTTATACCGACGGAACTTCTTATATAGTCTTACATAAACGTTAGATCATCCCACCAAACGCAACTCTCCAGTTTGCCATGAGTTACAACAAAAAATATAATTCAGTGGCCAATAAAACTATAAAAAATTGAGTCTCGGTCGATTCCTTTCCATTACATTTCTCGACGATGAAGACTTCATGTCACTGAAGGAAATCGAGGATGTCATTTTTGTAAATGTTTCTTAGAAGGTTTTTAAACTACAGTGGAATTACCGTATAGTTTATTATAATACAAAGACTTCCAAGAAGACTGAAGGATACAGTTTTTAAACATGCCACGGAAATATTTGATACTTCTAGGAAACTTATTTCTGTTTCACATGAGCACTAACTTTTCGGACAAGTTTCAGCTGCACAATTGTTGCTCATGGCACGAAATGAGAGGTCAATTGTAAGTCCTCCTTTTGAGCTAAAACGACAAAAATGGCTTCAGCTTTACTAATTCTAAGTTCAATTGCACGGAAAGGGCACTCGACCTCGCGTTAAATAATAATCTACTGTTAATCAAGATATGCAAGTTGAAGGGTATTATCAATTGAAACAATAAATCATCCTCTGTAAATTGCAGTTTCTTCGGCCTGCGTCATCTTCCCAGCAATTAAGTGAAGGCATTTTGAAGGCTTCAACTAATTATCTTGATGAAGCTTCGCTCGATGAACTCAAATTCACGGCAAAATCTCGTCACCTGTATTTTTTATTTTTTGTTCCTAAATCACAGATACTCAGAAATTAAAAAAGTAGAGATTTGAATTTTGAGCCAGAGTTTTAGGAGTAGTGTCGCAGATTTAATCTCGATTGAACTTCGTGTGCGTTAAAATAAAACTATTCATATTCTTAAATTCATTTTACTGAAGATAGATTACCGTTCAAGGGCCGAGTGTGTTAAATTTCTGTGAATAAATACTGATAATAAGTACACTTATGAACATAATACTAATAAATTTACTACATATAAGTAAATATTGACTAAGCTTTGTCAAAATATTGCTCTACATAAATTGTAACTCACCGTATCCATTTCTTTTATTAATGCTTCTGCCATAACAGCGAGCTAATGGTTAATAAATATCCCCTGTGCAACTACAAATTTTGGTCAATTAAGTAATGAATTTGAAAGCAGTTTTAAACAAGAGTTTTGCTGGTTTGTTCATGCCTCAATTAACTCTGTAAACTGCACGAGCGTCAAACTGATCTCATTCATCACGTCAGACCATTTTATGACACACTCTTTAATTTCCTTTGAATTCGTGGGGGTGTGGGCTATTAAAAAATATCAAAAGCAAACAGCTCAGTTTTAATGAGTAGAGTAGGTTAAAAGTCTCATATAAAGCTAATACAGATTCTAATTTGTTTTAGAATGACCTTGTCCTGGTGAAGCGATAGATGAATTGTTTACATCAATGAAAAATTAGCTTTACATATTTTACCTGCAGTTATTTTATACTGTAATTAAAGGTGTAAGACGTACTTGAACTATATTGTTTTCTGAATTAGCAGTACGATTAAATATATTATAGAATATAATTTAATTTATGGTATAGGTTGTCCGCATTAACTCAGTTGCTACTAGCTTGAGTTTCGTGGATGTTGATCGTGTAGATTTGGTGCGTCTACTGGAATGCAACTTGACTTCACGCGAGTAGCTTCTTACTGCACGTCCTTACTGTGCAAACTTCAATTTCTATAATTCAGTTCCAAAGCTTATTGAGAACGTATTAAATAATTAACTGGTTCATCATTGAAGTTCTTGGCAACCCAAAAAATCTGGCGAAAGAACGTGCAAGTGCACGCTGCTAAATAGTGTGAACAGATGGCGTGAATTACCGCTCACTGTATAAATCTATGGAAAAATATTTTTTCTTATGAACAGTAATAGCGTTGTCGAGTCGAACTGCTGTTTCCAGTAAAATACTCTGGAAAAGAATAATCCTGCGAGAAATTCTATCTGAAATACATTACAGGGTTCCTTCGGTATTGAGACCTTTTTTTGTTCTTCATTCTCTCAGAAGGCCTTTTGAAATTATTAAAAGTTCTTGACCCGATGCTCAGTTAACGTATTAGAGCATAGATTTTGAGAAGAAGCTATAAAAAGATTAAAATTCTCGACAATCGTTCACTGATTTAAATGACTGATGCTCCGCACTTGCATAACTGTTCATCGATAACCGATAAGACCAGGCATCATCTCCATGATGACATTTTGCCGAGAGAGAACAAGCGCTCCATCACGACGCTTCTCGGCATAGCCGTGTTGCGCTTCAAGATGAGGATAATGAGGAGTTATTGGAATGGTCCAAAAACCTAAAATTAACTATCCTAGACTGTCCGTCTAGCCTGCATCCACAGTTTTTTTATTGGTCATCGGTGCCCAGCTCGGCTATGAACTGTACTTTTTCCATAGCACTTTAGCACTTGTACGACACTTCTTTCCGTACTAACAAACTTGTTTTACGCTGAAATTGCTACCAAGGTGTTTATACAAGAAGAACCACAGTGAAAATGTATGTTATTTAGATATCGAAATGTGTAAAAAATTAGATATAAGAACGTGTATAGTGCATCCACAAATGCTCAAAAAGTTCTTCAATAGAAGGAAAATTTAAATTTTAAATTTAAACTTTATTGCTGAAAAATTCACATTTATTGATTTACAAAAGTTGACGTTATCATTTCAATAATGTTCTATGCACATAAAAAGTTGAAACTCAAAAATAAATTTAAAAACATCTTTAAATTTTAAAATTAACATCAGGTTCTAAAAAATTCGAAATAGGATATTAAGTCGGCTGAGTGCATCATTTGTTTTTACTCATTGCTCAATAAAATAAATGAGGCACATTTTTTACTTGGAACAAGACAGCAGGAATGAACACAAAGAGTTAATGCTAACGAAAAGCATTTCCGAATTAAGGGCAAATCTGGAGGTCACCTTAACAAATTTCTTGTAGCTCTCAGAAAAGCTAAAATTTTGTAACTTTAAATTGAAAGATTGAATTTATACTGCTGAAAATGAATACCCATGACTTGGAATTTTGTAATTCAGAGCTTCTTCCTTTTTCTCATTACTCTTGTAAATGATAAGGGTCATGTATGTGCACATTAAAGTAGTTCTGAATGGCATCAGCCTGAGAGTAAAAATTGCAATGCCAACAATACTGCGTCCTGGGATTTATCATAAGAACTAACGCCAACAAACAAAACATGACTGAGCAAACAAGAGAGATATGTAACTTTCATCTACATCCAAGTTTATCTAAGTCTGATGGGTAAAGCCTTTGTTTGTGGCACTTGAGAGTGCAGAGAGTTCTGCTTTTGGTTGCGATGAGGACAAGATTAATTTCAAGCAACAGGTCCGGCATCAGTGTACATACAACCATGCCTACTGTGAAGAGGATCGATCAAGCGCTGTGTTTCAAGCACACTAGAGACGCTCCCGAAACAACAGGTATTTTCACAAGTACGAGACACATTTGTAGCCTGTTGTTGCTGCGGAGTGCAGGCGGGAATCTTGCAGTGATCCTCCCGCCGGCCTCTGTATCACGCCTGCCGGGCGCTTCTTACGTCCGCCCTGCAAACCACTCTTGTAAATCATCGAATATTTCCGCCGAGAAAGGGATTCCAAACTTGGAAAAAACGTTGCAGATTTGCAAAAGGCTTTTGCTGCGGAAGCGGCTGAGTTTTTTGCGGCGCTGGAGCTGTTCAGCTGGACTGGGTCTAGTTTTAAGGCAATAATTCTAGCTTCTTCACTGCTGTGGAAAGTTTGAATTGCTTTATGTAGCACATGTGAACGTATACTGTACGTTTGAGAGAGTGAGTAAGCTAAACGTTCTACTGGATGAAACCCAAGCGATTATTTCTATGATGCTAAATCACTACTAAAATATATGGGTGCTCTAATTTACAGTATCTTTTCACTTTCAAGGCTCGTGAAGCTTTTCTTGAAAAAAATATCTCTATTCATCTTCTAAGCCCGTCACGACGTCACACTGTTGTTAGAGTGAATACTGTTGCATCGCGTGTGTGGATGGTCTGGGACTAGAAAACTCGTAGAGCAGTTCTCAAATTTCGATTACTTGCGTGACCACGCGAGAGAATGTCAGGCTGTGCCTCGCTACCATCAGTTCCAGAGTTCATATTAGAGCGTGCACTGCTTTGTTTCTTCAGCCAGTGGTACTGCACTGAACATAGGGTGCTGCAGCTTGTTTTGTATCCCAGATAGTCACCGCAAAATAAAATTCCATAATTAGTGAAAATTAAAAACTCGGCTAAGAGGTAAATAATTCACGACAATGATTAGGCTGAACTACAATCTTAATAGCTACTACAATATTTGGGCTAAATTATGATTAAATCACATCCAACAGTGTTTAGTTTAGGCAACTATTCCATGGTTAGAATTTACGGCAACAATTGGATGGATTTATATATATATATATATATATATATATATATATATATATATATATATATATATATATATATACATATATAATAGAGTCATTGCCCTGCATCAGTTACGTCATGTTCTCACGACAGAGGTGATTTGCTAGGCGGGTATTTTAAAATAATGCAGAAAATCCGACTCATCGATAAAATAAGTTGATTATAATCTCTATCAAAAAATACACGTGGATTTGTTGTAATAACATTCCAAAATATAAGGTTCCCCTTTTTAAGTCAGACATTATGCCAGAGGATGAAATTTTGTATTAGGTTTCATCAATCGTGACAGGAGATGGATTTCCGCCCTTTACATTAAAATTAATCCTAAAAGACGAACATCTGTCGTTGAATTCTAAGGCTATTCCGATCACCCACGCGTCTGTAAATCAGAAAGCACGAAGTTAATCGAATGCCAATGTCTTTGTTCTCGGCCAGGAATGCATTTACGAGCGAAGAGTTAGCGTTCAGGAGGATGAAAATGCTGGAGACTCAACACGAATATTTTATTTCGAGGAACAAGAAAGACAAGGTTTGGAACACAGATTGATGAGTATCTATTTGGTGATAGTATTGCTTATATGTTTCTTTTCAAGTTTTATTTGCTTATTGTTGATCTTCTATAAGTGTTTTATTTGAGATGCTTAGGATGGCTAATTTTTGAGTCATCATGTCACACCGCTTTATGCCCTCGAAGTCCTGTAAAAATCAAACCAATTTCAAGCTAAGGTCTTGTTGGGTATACTTATATGAACAAAATAGTGAGGTTTGCTCCATAAATTAGCATGAAAAACTCGTTATTCAACATAATAGACAAATAAAATTATCTAACAGTTTCAATCTACGATGTGCTCAGCTGTATCCCCTATTATTATGTGGCATTGTGCTGTAAAACTGGTTCTCGACGATGGATGCATTGAACACACAATAGCTACGCAAACGAAAACAAGTTGAACAAATGGTGCTTTGATTCTTGTAGTCCACGAAGGAAGGGCGGCATTCCTTTCCCATCAAATATTTATTTATTTACACAGAGACGTTCTCAAGGCAACTCTTTCACATTTTTGAATGCTAATTTTGGGATGACTGCACGGAGATGCAAGAGTAGTCTTGCATCTCCGTGCAGTCATCGCAGAATTAGCTTTCAGAAATGGGAGAGTTGTCTTGACAACGTCTTTGTATATCCTACTTTTCTGATGAGAGACGCAAAGGCCGTCGTGTTTTGACAATCAGTTAAATACGTGCATTCCAAATCTAACGTAATTTAATTAAAATACGAATAAAATTTCTATAAAAACAATCGCTCTTCTTTTACAAACCCGAACGTGACGAAGGTGATAAATATTCGTCTTTGGTATGGATCACAGAGAGAGAGAGAGAGAGAGAGAGCGAGAGAGAGAGAGTGAGAGAGAGAGAGTGAGAGAGAGAGAGTGAGAGAGACGAATACTCATGCTTGTAAATTAGATTTTTGGTCCGTTTCCAAATCAATTCGATTCCAGCTGCTGTCAGGCTTCGTTTACCCACCATTTCGCGGTGGTCTCTTTATCTCCGCGGTATGACGGAAGGATACCGAAAACTTCATCTAAGCTGGAACTAAGTTGGCAAATGACCCAATCCACAGGTGTCAAATTTGCTTCAATAGTTGTCAATGTAAACTAGATGGCATAAACTTGTCTGTACTTGCTTGCTGTACCAATCAATGGATGTCAAAAGATAACTCGAAAAAACAAAAAAGAATGAGGGAGTTCAGGAAACCAGGCACTGGCGAGCGCCTGCACCAAGTGATGCAGTAACATCACAGCTGGTCATCAAAGAGACTGGGACCCCCTGACCTTTTTGAACCACCAGAATATTGGTCCACTAAAGCCAGTTCCTTGAATTATTTAGTTCCTATTGCCCTTCTGCCATGATCATTTCGATGAACCATTCAGTTATAAAGATTGCTTGAATTGTGTTCAAACTTTAACTAACATCTGAAGTTGCTATTATTGACTGCTTTTACAATAAAGGTCTTTCGTTCGTTTGCCTGCTGCTTGATGTTGTTGAAATTGAAAGTATTTTCTATCGCAACAGTGAAGATGCTTTCAAAATGTTGTCTTGTGGTGGCACATCAGAACTCTTGAGTAGTCGTCATAATGATGGTTTGCAGGACCAACATTATTCTATTTATTACAATTATCCAACAAAAATTATACTCATATAGTAATAGAAAGAATTGTAAAAGTCCTTCGTTTAACGTTCGATGGTACAGAAGGCCTTGATACTTTCTGATTTATGATATGTTCCTATGATAACAGTGAGAATAATAATCTTGATAATAATTGCTATGACGATATTATAAACAATAATATCGTTGCGATATACACTTTCTGAAGATTGAAATAATAATAGTTTGAAAACCGTTGTAATATTTCATGCATCAGTGTAGTTGAACAAACATTTTGTTTGTTTATGAGACAGTGAACTAATGCTCTGCTAAATGTGGTCATGAAATTAAACTTAAATAATTAAGCAGATGTAAGAGAGCAAAGATAAAAAAGCGTTTAGCAGTCATTAAATTATTATGTTCAACTCATAATGGCATAATCTGAAGATAAGATGATTTGTGCTGCTAATCGGGCAAAAAATTAATGAGCTTTTCACATAGCACGTGGAGGAAAAATGCAATAAATCTACGGTATTTACTTCTGAGATTTAACTTCCTTTCTGACATCGTCGAAGTCGCCACAGATACGGAGTGTGTACACAAATAGGGCAGTGAGCCATTTCTGATACTATACTGGAGATTATGAATGTTTTTGCTGTGAAGAAAGTTATAAGAGGAATAATGAATAGAATTTGAGGACAGCTAACACATTGAATGGCGCTATTGCTCTACATTGCGAGGTAACACTTGCACATAAACGTAGAAATTATTCTGAAACTATGAAGCATCCCAGTCATGTGTTGCTGGATGTCATATGAGGGATACATCTTGTTAGCATCACGATGTTTTGATCAAATGATGTTGATGAGTGAAAGAAGAAAGCGCAAGAGATCCTCAGGCGGGATAGCGTTAGTGCCTGGCAGGCGGTGTTGGTGTTTGGGTGTGTGACGCTCTCCGCCGACGGCTATACTTTTTCAGTTACTAAATACGCTGCCTCTGCTTAGACCCTACGTGGAGGATAAATTTTTAGAGGATATTATGGACACAAATACACAGCATTAAGAAGTGTAATTACTATCTTCAATATCTATTCGTTAAGTTATTAGGGTTCAGTGACACGTTAAAAACATTTATTTTCTAACTGCCTCACTATTCGAAATATAGCTAAATGTTTACGTGTTTTGTGTAATTTTTCTGAGACTCTTGTTTGTAATTTGTCTCTATTTTCGTCACATTTCCCATACGTTTATATCAACTGGAATTAAAAGAGTCAGTGACAAAATTATGTTACCTTAAAAATTCAGTTCAGTAAGAATTTATTTAATTAATTTCGCATCTCCGATTGTTGTCTTTAATTGTTCGAGTTAAAAATGAGTAACATGTTCATTATCTATCAAATAGGGTTGAAAATTACTTGCTGTGTGGGAATGTTGCGGTGTGTGGTCATGTTGAGGAATGTAGGAATGTTGTGATGTGTGGTCATGTTGAGGAATGTAGGAATGTTGTGATGTGTGGTCATGTTGAGGAATGTAGGAATGTTGCGGTGTGTGGTCATGTTGAGGAATGTAGGAATGTTGTGATGTGTGGTCATGGTGAGGAATGTTGCGATGTGTGGTCATGTTGAGGAATGTAGGAATGTTGTGATGTGTGGTCATGGTGAGGAATGTTGCGATGTGTGGTCATGTTGAGGAATGTTGTGATGTGTGGTCATGTTGAAGAATGTTGACATGTGTAGTCATGTTGATAAATTTCGTGGGCAATCCTTCTCGCTCAAATACTGGGCGGAGGAAAAACAAATTGGGTAATTTTGTTCCTTGTAGAAGGGCTCGTGGTAGAACATCCGTGTACAAAATGATTTTCAGTTAAAAATAAGGCAATCTCCAAGACATGCGGTTAAGTTCAAGTGATTATTTCACTGGTTTCCTACAGTGATGTTCTTTTTGATTCACTTTCTTATTTTGTGCTCACATGTTGTCAGTACTTCGGATATTTGGCTCATTAATTCTTTGTTTGCTGTTTTGGTGACATGAATCTTGAAAAATTG